>JADIOY010000249.1:0-13977 GCA_018344475.1 Xiuguozyma silvatica | reverse complement strand
GGGGGTGGCACAGTTGGGCTCTAGGTTTTTTTTTTGGCAAGGGATGCCATCGGTTTCTCCAAATCCTTCCCATTAATCTATAGACATCTCGTCTGGGTTATCGTAGGCTGTGTAGTATCCCGTCGTGTCGGCAAGTGTGCTGCTCTCAATTGCACCGTGTCCGTCCGTTTCCATCTCCCCGTCGTCCATCTCAGTATCCATCTCGTCCGCCCCAACCTCCTCTATCTGCTCGCTCTGATACTGCAGAGGCAGTCCACTCCCCTGGTGCCGCTGGATCCACTCAATGTACATCCTCCAGACCAGCTCATCCCGGTCGTAGTACGACAGCAGTGCCAGGTACTTTGCGACGTACTGCTTGTAGTAGTACAGTCTGTCCTGGGCCTCTTTCTCTGTGGCCTCCTCGTCGGTATCGTGTGAGGCCGCCTCGCTCGTCATGATCCGCCGCGCAATGTACTCCTGGACGTCCTTCGGCACCGCCAGGTTCGGGATCACCAGTTTCTCTACGTCTATGTTCGAAAAGTCCTCGACCACCTCACCCACTGTTGCAGCATCGGGCCCTCGGTTGTACTCAATTGGGTCCGGGTTGTCCCGCAGGTACTGGTCAATGTCGTGGATGACGACTTTTCCGGTGTTTTTGTCCCCAGGCAGCTCGTCGTCGCTGTCCACGTTGCCGAAAACGAGGCTGCTGTTCCTCCTGCCTGCCGTCTTCCCGCTGAGCGGCCTCGGAGACACTTTTAATCGGGACATCGTGTCGATAAGCCTTTTCTTCGTCGAATGTGTGTAGTCCGATGGGGCATCGTTGTATAGCTGTCTTTTGCGAGATAACCCACCGTCGTTTACCCCCTCCATGGTGCAATTCTGACAACTTCCACTGTCCACCCCCCTAGAGCAATGGATTTAATACCTGCCTAGCTAAACTTCCCCTGAATTTTCTAGATGCCTCCTCCATCTTTAACCCGATTCGGCAATCAACCTTGCACCGAGATACTGGGGGGGCTCTCTCTGTACTATCATCGCCAGCTTCCTATTCCGGCAATAGTTATCCTCGGAGAGAGCCGTCTGCAGGGGCTGTAGAGCATCTAGAGTGCCCTAGTCCGTTGGGCTGATAACGTAGATATCGATGCGATCGAGTAGACAGTGGAACTCTGCCTTATAAGGAGACTGTTGCACCCATTTCACCGTTACTCTCCTTTCCTGCCCTCCAGCCTCCCTCCCTCCCTCTCTCTCTGTCTCTCTATCTCCCTGCTGTCCGCTCATCGCGATTGTGTGTAAGCTAAAGCGCAGCACTCCCACCTCCATCTATTCGTCGGCATGAGTCCAACCGCACAGGTTCAGTCTCAAGTGTACGCCAAGCCCATCCCCCAATCTTGCCAAGCCTCCTCTGTGGCTCCCACCTCTGCACCGCATAAATCTGATAAAGGCCCAAACTGGCCCGATACCTTTGACCTACCAGTCATGACTAGTCCTGCAGGAACCTTTTACGAGTACGCGCCGAAGCTTTTCGCTTTCGAGTTCAGTCAATTGCACTCAAAGAACGTCCTTGTCTTTGTTGGCGGCCTCGGCGACGGTTTCAACACCGTCCCCTACCTTGCCACACTTTCTGAGCGCCTCAACGAAATCGGATGGTCGCTGATCCAGATCCAGATGAACGACTCCTACCGGAGCTGGGGCACCGGCTCGCTGGCACAGGACGCCGAGGATATCAGCAACTTGATCAAGTTCCTGAAGCCAACTCACGACAAGATCGGCCTCATGGGCCACTCGACGGGCTGCCAGGACACTGTCCAGTACGTTACCAGGCTCCGCAGGGACGAGGACTACGTCCCGCTCGACTTTGGAATCATCCAGGCGCCGGCCTCAGACAGGCTCTGTATCAACATGCTGATGCCGGAGAATATGGTCAAAGAGTCCATCGCCATTGCAAAGAAGCTCATTGCTGAGGATGGCTCCCTGGAGATCATCCCGCGCAAGTACTGGAAGCACTTCTTCGAGACTCCGATCAATGCCTACAGATGGAACTCGCTGGCAGCCCCAGGCGGTGACGATGACTTCTTCTCCGAGGATCTCCCAGATTCTGAGTTTGCCACCACGTTCGGCAAGTTCGACACCCCGCTTCTGGTGCTCTACTCCGGCATCGACGAGTTCGTGCCAAAGTCCGTCAACAAGTTCGGCCTCATGGACCGGTTCGCCGCCGCCTGCAAGCCGGGTATCTGGTCCACCCACAGTGCCGTCATCAAGGGCGGCGTGCACAATCTGGGTGCTGGCTCGGAGCCTGGTGCCTTGGAGGACGCTCTGGACAGGGTCATTAAGTTCATTTCGGATCTATAGCTATGCATCTATCTATTTATCGTTATTTCACTGAGCATGCTCCTTCTCGGTCGCACCCACCGCCTCTTCCTTGGCTTCCTCCCACTCCCGGCGCTCCTGGCCCAAAGTTCTATATTCAGCCGTGTGGAACGAATCCTTCATCTGTAGCAGCTCGAACGGCTTCTGCTCGAGCAGCCAGTCGGTAAGCCCGTAGTCCCGGATCAGAGACACCGCCAGGAAGTAGCCAGAGCCGAGGAACGCTCCCAAGAGCGTTCCCACGAGCACCTGGTTGAAGTTGTGGTACTCAAAGAAGAGTCGTGAGTATACAATCACAAAATTGGCTAGTGCCAGGCCCAGCATAGAGGCCACCAGCACAGGTTTCGAGACCTGGTACGGCCATTGCAGCGTCAGTTTCAGTGTCAGGTACGATGTCAGAAATGCAATGAACTGCGCGTGCGAAGACGGCATGCCGTACAGCAGCCGGCTGTCCTGCTTGAAGATCTGGCCGTTCACGGGGCGTGCAATCTTGAATATCCGCTTCAGCAGCGTGCTGATCACATCGTTGATAACCTGGCCGGCTGCCATCACGCAGCTCTCGAGCTCTCTAGTAACGCAGAACCACGAGAAGAGAAAGACGAGAATCAGGATCGGGAAGATCGATCCGAGCGCCACCGCAAGCGTCAGTGGACTCTCCGGGTCATACACGATGTAGGTATGATCGAACGGGATGTAGTTGGAGCGGTCCATATATGTTGAAGAAGAGGGAGGTGTCAACTACAAGGCTTAAATCAGGATCTCCGCTGCCGCGCTATATAAAGCTCAAAAAACCCGCTGGAAAACTTGTTTTCTTGAAGCCAATGCCCTCCGACTCTCCTTCGCTGGCGAAGCCGCTGAAGGTCTTGGAGTCGCAGCCGAGCAGCGATGAGCTCCTAAGGGCACTTCGGGATATAGCCGGAACCGAACTATCCAACTTGGAGCAGCTCAGGGTCGCTTCAACGCTCTTAAACAGAACGATCCCAGAGACCTCAAGTCTTCTTTCTGCAGAGACTAAAGAGGTCTTGCTGGACCTCCTGGCAAACAGGGTCGGCCTATCGCAGCTAGTAGAGAAGGCAAAGGGAGGTAATGGTGTCTACGCTTCCGTCCTCGCGGACTTTGTGACCCAATCACGGTTGGAAAGTCTTGTGGATGGCCTCGAAGCCAAGAAGAGACAGGGCCAGGCAGCAGCTTACTTCAGGAGCATCAGGACGGTTCTCCTCAACAAGGTCGTTGCCGCACTCAACGAGGCTTACTTGAAGGATAAGGACAACGAGCGCCTGGAGTCTGCTTCTCGTACGTATTTGGACAGTCTCTTTTCTGCAGTTCTTGCCAAGGCAGTCCCTGGTCAGTACTACCGGCAGCTGGTCGATGGTATTCTCTCCGAAGATAGCGATCTCGCCGGCAAGTACTTTGAAGATGCCAGCGCACACTCTGCGCTTGTGAAACTGTACAACGGTGTCTCTGATGCCCGTTTCTTTGGTGCGTTAGTGCGGTACGTTCGCCGGAAAGTGGACACTGACGAGTCTGCACAGGCCTACCTCACTCTGCTGAAAGAGGTGTGTCCTGAAAGCGTCTCTTCTATTGTCAAAGCTGCATCGAATACTACAGAGTACCCTGCTGTCAAAGTGCTTCTTGCCCTATTGTCTGACAAGCCTTTGTTCGCCGACCTCCAGCACTACACCTCGGAGTTCGGCTCCAAGGGGTACATTGACGGCGTCCCCATGTCGACCCAGACCTCCTTTGCAAAGTTCCTGGTCACTTTAGCATCTTACTGTACACCGGACCAGCTAGACGACCTGTCGAGGGACGGGGGCTTTCTGGATATGGTGACTGCCCGTCTCGATTCCCATATTGAAGGATCGAAAACTTTAGGTATGTTTGTTGCCGACTATGTCTACGAGAAGATCAAGGGTGAGCCGCTCTTCAAAATCGAAGGCTATCAAAAGCGAAGAAAGGAGATTCTTGATTCCATGGGCATGTTCCAGCTCGTGTCAACCCTGTCTGTGGAAGAGGCTATTAAGGTTTCCAAGAAACAGGCAACAAATGGCCAGGCGGTTGTTGAGATTCCGCTAGACGTCCTCAGAGAACCTCCGGTTCAGCAGCTGACAATAGACTTCGACTCCGACATGGAGGATTCTGACGATGATGGCGGGGCCGAGCGTGTTCACAAGGTAGCTATTCCAGTCTACCTCAAGGAGCTGCTGGCATATCTGATATCCGACAGCAAAGATCAGAGGTGTAATGAGAAGCACAGAGTCGCTCATCTCATTGCTCCGCAGATGATCAGAGCCAAGAAGGGGCTTCCAGAGATGGAATACTACAGCAATTCCCTGATGGATGTAATTATCAGCATGTCGAACACAGACAACTTCGATGAGTTCAACTCCTGGAAGCTTTCGACGATGATTGCAATCACCGTCTCTGATTTCAAGAACTCGACCGATCTGCTCCTGCGGACATTTCTCAATGCTGACATATCCCTAAGCCAGCGCGTCATGATCCTCAGCTGCCTCTCCCTGGCCTCTAGGGAACTATCTGGCGGTTACGATGATAGTTTTGTCGTTGGAAAGGAAGGAGTCGACCGGTTTGAGCCTAAAAGGTTGCCTGAAAACTTGCACAAACAGTTCATTCGGTACGAGGGTACTGATTCTCGCTTTCTAGAGAGTGGCAGAGGCAATTTAGAGTCTCTGGCGTCTTCCGTCGGTAGCCTATCTATGGAAGGTACCGTGACGAGGATGTCTTCGAAGTTGGTTAAAGACCGCTCAGGCAAGCCTGCAGCAGGTGGAGTCACAAGAGACATTTCCTTCATTAACAACGAGCTTCCGAAGCTGTTCTTCTCACTCATCTCTATCTGGGAGACTGTGAGTTCCGTGACTGGTTCCGGCTTCAAGCTGGGCAACTTCTCCTCGATCCTGAATACCGAGTACTTTAGAACTCTCCAGCTCGTCTTTGAATGTGCCGTTCCTTCAAGCACGCAGCTGATCGAGATGACTAAGGATCTTCTGTTGACAATCGACGGAGAATTGAAAGTCTTGTCAACTCAGCAGAAGCTTGACGCCGACACATTCGAGGCAATCCTTAAAGCACTGAGAGCACCGCTGGAGGTGGATTCCTCGCTTCTTCCAATGAAGGCACTCTTTTCAAATGAGCTATTAAGTATCTACAACTCTCTGGGATCCCTCATTGAGGGTGGTGCCATCGTTGAAGACAGGCTCAAGGGAAATACTGCCTACATCATCCGGAAGATCTCCAGCATTATATAGATTTTAATACGATTCCCTGTAAGCATTTTTTCTTTTTCCTACCCCACACAATGAACCCCGGCTTTTCAAGGTTCACCAAGGCCTCTGCGAAACCGACTGCAGAACAGGCACGGCAGATCAAGGAACAGCTCCTTAAAAGAGTCTCGACAGAACATGATCAGTCGTTATCCGAAAGTAAAGGCCGGCAACTCTATTTCACTCTCCAATCAGTCCTCCGAAGTGGAAATGTGACCAGTTCTTTTACTAGTGATAGATTCAGTCTGGGCAAGCCTTTGCCGTATGGATACTCGCTAGCGTACTGCAATCCGGTCCATCTCGAGGCTGACTTGAGCCCTGATGGATACGATGACTTCAATTCCCCAACACTGGAGAATCAAGACTTCTTCAACCGTCGGATGTGGGTCGGCGGAGAGTTCCAGTTCAAAAACGACAATGTGCTCAAATTTGGAGACGACGTTCACTTCCAGGAGACGGTTCAGCGGGTCATGTCACTCAACCACAACGATACGACGTTTGTGGACTACTATAGAACGTTCACCAACCAGCGTGGGCTGGCACAGGTGGAGAAGAGGCGCATATGTTACCTGTATCAATTGTATAGTAAAGGTCGCCCGGCCGGTGGGGCGGTGACAGAACCTGACGAGTCGAAGGTGATCAGGCCGTCAGAGGTGACCAACTTCAGAATGAGCGCCCTCACGTTCAATTCACACCTTCTGCATTACAATCCAGACTACTGCAGGGGCCGCGAAGGTTATCCAAAAGTGGTGTTGCAGGCACCGCTGCTGTTCCAGATTGCACTGCAGTTCTGGATGGACAAGGCAGGTGCTGATCCTGTCCGGAAGGTCAAGTATAAAGTTTCACGGCCTCTGTTTGTCGGCGAGGATACCAAGGTCTGCTTCAAACGGAACGACGAGAAGAAGTGGACCCTCTGGTTAGAGAACTCCGAAGGTGATGTCTGTTACGACTCCTCACTCACGACTGTATAATGCAAATGAATCTATAAAGCGCATCCACTGCACTGTATGTCTTTGAGTTTCTGTTCCTGCTTGCTCCACTGTTCCCATTTTGACGTAGGCTTCTTATCGAAGTCGACGACTAGCGCTCCGCCAGTGTCCAAGTTCAAAAAGATCGTCACGTCCTTCAGAGTCATCGAGAGTCGAAGAGACTCTGTCACATCGTCCTCGGACCTCAACGAGGCAAGGTCTGTATCATCCTCATTCTGAATTGTGTACAGGATCTGTATTAGGTCTGTGTTGGCACTGACAGCTTTCAGCAGTTTGTTGTAAACGTCGAGTCTAGAACCAAGTCCGTCTTGAATGTTTAAGCACCACTGCTCAATTCCATCCGGGCCTTGCCGCAACAGCAGCGGGCAGTCTATAAACTGCTGGTTCTTTGCCACAGCCTGCGCACAGTTCCTGCATGCCTTGGCATCACTGGGTGGGTCATAGAGCCACTTGGGTTTGAACTCAAGGATGGTCTCATCGGTTCCAACGTGGAAGACGAGATACTTGTTCAGTACAATCGTGTCATATTTATCGAATCTGTCGGCATAGACGTTGTCGAGCAAGATCCCGTGTGGGTCTGTATCATCTGCAGTTGGAGACAGTTGCCTCACAACGTCCGGAGTCAGGTCTATCAGCTCTGTGGTAGGCATATACTTTCTAAGTCTATCCAGCTTTGGAGATTGCAGGTAGTCATATATCTCGAGCGTCGAGATCGTTGAACCCTTTTTGCGTAACCGTAGCACTTTACCGTCATATTCTCCCACTTCTTTCGGTATAAATACCTCGTTGGCAGACCCGCTGGCCAAAAACTGCCAATCTGCAGGAGAAAGCATGGTCCCTCTATCATTTAAAAGATTGGAGCATCTGTAATTTTTATAGTCTAGTTTTGATAGTAGACGTTACACTGTTATTATACAAATTTCCATCACTGGAGTGAAATCACATCCTTGTAGATCTCCACCAGTGCACTCTGTCCCAGCTTCTGAGAGACGGAACGCTTCTTAACCTCGTTCAAACTGAGGTACCGGGCGATCAGGTTGAGGTCCACAAACGGCCGTCTAACCGCCGGCATTATGCTCTTCATGTTGCCGATGGCGTTCATCTTTGGATTGAGTCCAAGCCAGTGCGGTTCCTTGTCACTCACATAGTTTTGCAAGGCGTAGAATCTCCGGTATTGGTACTCGTTCAAAGGCGACACCTTGTAGAAGGAGCCGTCGATGTTCGATCCCATTACTTCAAAGCCCAGGTCAACCTGCTGTGGGACGTCCAAGGTCTTGACCATTGAGAAGATACTCTCTCTTCTGTTCTTTAGCAGCATGGCAGTGGTGTAGCCGTTAAACCGGAAAACAGACCGTCTCAGAAGATGCAAACCACGCATAGAGTCCGGATCGTAGGGGTCGTACTCAAGGAGGTGCATGACAGAGTCCTCATCGGAAGCCAAGATGAACAGGTCACCCTCGTGAACAATGAACTCACATGCAGTCAGTGGGAATCTGTGTGTGTCCTTTCCCATACGGATAACTCTGTATGGCTCGGCGTCGAATCCATAGAGAGATATGCCGTCAAATGCGTCACCGACAACCATCATGTCCTCGAATGACTTGACATCCTTGGCATAAAGGGAGGTATCTGTGAAAGCCACTGGAGCGGAGTTTCCGTCTCTCTTCAGCATACGCACAAGCAGACGCTGTCCCTGGATAACGCCAAACCGGCCGGAAATACCACACACACCCAATCCAGCACCTTTCGCAGACTCCTCGGTCAGCTTCTTCATTCTATGGTTTGCCTCAGGGTGGCCCGGCTCAGGCACAATATCGATCACCTCGTAGGCTTTCCAAGAGCCGTTGGCAACGAGGTCCTCAACTCTGTATTTGCCAGTGGCAAAGATGATGATGTTCTTGTGCTGGTTCAAGGTTTCAAAGACACGCAGTGGGACCACCTTGAGAGAGTTGCACACCTCGTTATCTTCGAGGTCGATCTTATCTATAACAGACCAATTCAACGGAGTGATCAGCTTCACCGAACCCTTGAAGTTCTTGGCAGGCTCGAAGCTAGGGTCGGTACCGGCAAGGGGCTCTTCGTCTTCGTCAACAGCCTTATAGGGGATCTCGGTGAAAGTAGAAGCGATGTATGTTCCCGAGATGTTGTCATACTCGACCTGGTTCGTGGTGACACCCAGGATAACCTTGCGAATAGGAACACGGTTCGAGTAGTCCCAGTGGTGGTCGAGCTGGCACATGCGGCACGACTTCTTGTCATCAGTGGCAAGCACGCCATGGTGGCACTTGGATGCATTAATGGCAGCAAAGTGAAGGGCAGGGGTACCAGAGAACTTCATCATTCTCGGAACAGAGTTGTGCTGTCTGAGAATAGTAAATGGAGTCGATCCGGTAACCATCACGACCTTGTATCCACTGAAGTCCTCGATCTTGAAAAGGGTACGCTCGACGCGGGTGGCGTCGGCGTACGCGTTCTCGGGTGCACCGGCAACAGGGAACTGGAACATGCCGTTGCCCTTTGTCAGCTTGTAGGTCGCATGCTTTTGGTCGAAGAAGATCTCGTAGATGAGGACCTCACCACCGAATGTCAGGATGACGAGGTAGTCCTTCTCGTAGTATTTGTCACCAATGGTGGTAAACATGGCCTGCTTGATGATAGGGTCGACATCGGCCTCGTAGCTAGGATCCATGGCACTCAGTTGAAGGGTCTCTGGGAACCTGTGGATGTTCTTGAACTCAAAGACCTTCTCGAGATGGTTCTTCTTGAAAACGAGCAGACGGTTGTCTGCGGTGACAATCCAGAAGGTGACCTCCTTCGTGCTGTCCTCTTCAACGGGGTAAGAGACCTCGTCCACTTCTTCCTTCTCTTCTGCCTTCTCGTTTCCGTCCCTGTCTCTCTTGGTACCTCTAGTGTCGGGTTTAACGCCCTTAATGTGGTTCAGAATCGAGGAGTCGGTGATCCAGGCGTTGGTGAAGATCTGGTAGTTGAGAAGAGCCGGCAAGTCGAGCTTTTCAAACTCTTTCTTGGTGGTGTCGAGCTCGTAGATATCAAGTTCACCGTTCTTCATGATGGCAATCAGGTAGTTTCCCTTGAGAGCAGCGGTGTTGATCTCGCGCTCGTAGTCGACGGACTTGACGAGTTTGAAATCAAAAGAAAAGAGGTTGATCTTGGTGGCGGTAACCTGCACAATTAGTCTCTCTGCACCAGCCTGGATGGTGCTGAACTGGATGGTGGCGATCTTGTTTTCAAAGTCGTCTGAGAGGAGCTCTTTGTAGTTCTCTGCGACTTGGAAGATTTGGGTTTTGTTCATCCGGACATCGGTCGTGATGATGTACTTTGTCGTCTCTGAGCTGTCATTCAAAGTCCACACTTTGGATGCACTCGAGAATTTCAAAGTCGACTTGATTTCCGGCTTGATCGTTGGGTTCAAGATCGAGAGGCCGCCTGCCTTGTCGATACCGGAGGTACACACAATGGCGTCCTCGTTGTAGTTAGGGTTTGGCAGGCCATATACCTTCTGACGAGTAGAGACGTGTCCGACGGTGAAGTCGGCCACTGGGCCCACATTCACGAGGGTGTCCATAGCAGTGAATGTGCAGTTTGTCAATGGACGGTGCGAGGCAGACTTTTCAGTCTCGTTGTCGTAGAGCCAGGAGTCCTCGTTGTCCTCTGATGCCTTTTTGTCGTCCTTCTTCTGCTGGGAGTTGAACTTCCAATGTAAGAGGACGCTGTCAGAACCGTTGCAGCATAGCAGTGCGGAGTTGTGTGCGGCGACGTTGGTGATGCAGTTGAGGTTGTTGACGTTGATGCCCTTGTAAAGCTTTGGGTCAATCTTAGAGATTCTGTTGAAGTTGGAGATACCGCCTGCCTCGTCGAAGCCGAGCACGAGGAACTCGCCGTCCTGTGTAATAAGCAGGACCTGGTCGTCGCCGACGTACTCGACCTTGCAGCCTTCGAGGTGTAGGTTGAGGCTGGACTGGTCGCGGAGCTTCATCGAGGTGGTCAGCGGGAAGAACTTGTTGACGTATGCACCCTTGATGGATCCGAGCGAGTTGACGTGGAGGATCTCGTTGGATCCGACGAGCAGGAAGCCGTTAATTGGCGATGGCAGTGGGTAGATGAAGTCGATGTCGTAGGGGAGGTTGTTGAGCTCCATGATGGATCTGGCGGACTTTTTGTGGAGATCGAGCGAGAGCACGACGACCTTCATGTTGTCCTTAGCCTTTGGGAGGTGTCCTGCCCAGGATATGGTCTCCGGGGCATAGAGGACCGCGATGACCGGGTTTCTGTACGAGTGGAGGTACTGGTAGTCGAGGATGTTCTTGAGGTCCGGGCGGAGCTTCTCGGCAGGGAGAATGAACGAGGGGTCGAAGTACTTGACGTTGGCAGTGTCTGGAGTTAGTTGTGCCTCCTTTGTCGTCTTGACACGCTTCTTCTTTGACTTCCTTCTTGGAGCATCGTCGTTGTCGTCGTTGAGCTCGTCCATTGGGTCATCCTCGTCCTCGTCGACCTTGTAGAAGGGCAGGAAGATGAAGAGGCCCTCTGTCTCGATGGACGTGCAGCCGCTGTTGGGGTCTGTTCTGTGGGTTTTCTGGACCTTGGACAGGTCATCGATGAGTACTGCCTGCAAAGCCGGCTCGTAGAAGTGCAGACTGGAGGTCCTGATGATGTGGCTCGAGCTGTCCCACCTGGCGATGCTGAGCTTGACGAACTCGGTGCACACGATGAGGTAGTCGACGTCGGGCTGCTCGTTCGAGCGGAACTTGTCGATGTTTACTATGCGGCCCTGGAGCTTGTACTCTGCGAGCAGAACCAGCTTGTAGCTCTTGTCGGTGAGCGCAAGCATGTCCTCGTCGAGGAACGACTCCTTGGCGGCCATACTGGCGACGGCAGTGTTGGAAGAGGCCGAGGCGTCGTCAAACGCGGTCTCCTCGATCGAAAACAGCTGCAGAAGAGTTCCCTTGGACACCACGAGGTTATGTGCCTTTTTGGAAGTGAACGCACACTCGAGAGCCTGCGTGCAGGTCGTCGGGTCGACGAACTGGTTGTAGACTTCCATGATGATGTAGTTGCCTAATTGAGAAAGAAACGAGAGCCCTCAGAAGCACTGAAAATTTCTCTACAGAGAGAGAGTTTGGGTGCGCAAGGTGCGCTTCGTCGCTCCCTTGAAAAAGTCGGGCCCTTTGGAAAAATCCTTTTTTAAGGATCATTGATACAGATCTTCTTTATCTAGGATGACCCGCAGCTCGCTCGATAAGCACTCAGATACGCTGCTGCTGTCGTGCCAGTCGGCGGAGATCGCTCCCGAGGAGATCATCGGCCACTCGTCGACGGGCATGAAGTCGCGGCTGAAGCTGAGCGACAACTCCCACAGGGAGAAAGTATGGTCGGAGGATATGGTGTACCACTACGTGAACACGCTGCTGGACAAGTTTGCGCCCGATGACAGTGGCATTGCCGTGTTCAAGAGCAGCAAGTCGTACGGTCCGAAGGCGGGCGGCTACAAGGTTGTGATTCACCCGTTCCAGTGGGGCGGCGACTGGCACCTGGCGCTGGGATTTAGGGATTTCGGCAAAAAGGTGGTGTTCGTCGACTGCTCTGACGGGAAGCCAGCCAGGGCTGAGGCTGGGGCTAGTGCAGGCACCAGGGAAGGGGTCCAGTTCAACCTGCACACGGTCGTTGACAACGAGGAGTTTGTTGAGTTTGCCGGTTGCAAAGTGTCGCAGTGGGCTGTCAAGTACCCTCAGAGGTACCCCGTTCTGTTTGAGCCGGTTTCGGAGATCAACGCTGTCAACCTGCTGGCCGTGGTGTTCGGGTTCTGTTCCGACAGCGAGTCGCTGACGCGGAGCTTCTGCGACCCGGACTTTGAGCCCCGCAAGTACAACGTCGAGGAGTTCTACCCGGTCCTGCGCGCAACCGACCGGTACGCCTACACGCGGCAGATCCTGGGCAACCGGTTTGTCAACAGGATGCTCGCTAAGAGCCGGCAGGACGAGAACTCGGTCTTGGATAGCGAGCTCAAAGGTGACGACGTTGCCGAACCATTGCAGCAGCTCGACGACCTGTTCCCCGAGTCCGTTGCGACCGAGTTCCTCGACTGGCTCGGGGACGTCGACGAGTTTGGCAAGGTGCCCGAGTTCCTCGACGATGTTGACAGGATGTTGACACGGTTGAGCCACGACCCCCGCACGCACCCGACACTGACAGACGCCGAGAAGCAGCCCGGATACACTGGATGGACGCCGCTGGTCCGGCCAAACGTGTACGCCGAGTACACGAAGAAGACCAAGATGGAGTTTGACGAGACGACGATCCGGGCCGCGCTCGCCGAAGCTGACCACCCGAGCCAGGTGTTCCCGTTGCTGTTTGAGAATGGCACCGCGTACATCGTGCATATCAAGCACGACCCGGACAGCCCCGTCTACGCGCACGCCGAGGTGGCCGTCGTGACGAACCGGCCATCGACGAACGACCGCGCGGTGCTCAAGAACTACAGTCTGCGGCGGCTCGTCGAGCTGTACTGCTGGCAATACCACCGGCTGGTGAGGTCGATCGACGTGACGCTGAACATCCTGAAGGACCACTCGCCTTACAACATGGTGATGGCCCTCGTGTACCTGCTGCACAGAAGCCTGTTCCAGCGGCGGGTGGACTCGAAGTTCAAGCCGGACACGGCGACGCTCGACAACTACGGCATGTGCATGCAGGGGATGCTGCATGGGATTGTCAGCCACGCTGGTGCCAGGCGCGACATCAACTACAAAGGTATGCTCAAGTATCTGATGGACCCAAAGGACTCTTAGAGGGACTCTTTCGCACCTTCTTTTTTTTCATCAACTTTTACTGTATTAAATAGATAGATCGTCACGAGGTCAACTGTAGTCTTACAACTGGGCGTCGGTGGCACCACCGTTGTCAATCTCCTCGATCTCCAAGTCTGGGATGGATCTGTATCTGAAGCGGGAGGAGAGCGAGTTTCTGTCCTGGAATGGTCCGGCGGCGGCGGCGACGGCGGCGGCGGTTTCAGAAGCGGCAGCAGGGGATGGTGCAGCAGCGGCAGACGACGGTCTGAGGTTGTCAGGAGCGCACGGGTGGACGGTAGCGGGCACGATTTCTGGTTGTTAGTATGGAAGAATATATGAGAATACAGGGGGGGATATAAGGGGGGATCTATGGTAAATTCCGATCCTGGGGTGCACTTACTGGCTGGGTGTGGACCGCCGATGAACTTGATCATCGGCTTGTACTTGGCGAGGGCTTGGAGGGCTGGCCTCATGGTTTTTGGCTGTGGTGATGGAAGAAAGAAACGTAGCGGAAGCCGGCTCCTATAATTTATGTGGGGTTGTGCGAGGTCGAGTCCGAGAATT
>JADIOY010000247.1:3110-14049 GCA_018344475.1 Xiuguozyma silvatica | reverse complement strand
TAAATTAACTTCTGGGGTATTCTCACAATATTTCCCCCCCCCCCCCCCCCTCGCCCAGATTTCGCTAGTCTATATCTCCTCGAGTTGTAGATTGGAAAAAATTTCAGGAAAAGAGTGATATCAGACATGTTCTTCAGATCCGTCGCCAGCACCTCCAGAGCCGCCTCGAAGGTCTCCGGCGCCGCCACTTTCAGCACGTGGCGCGCCTCAACCTCGAGTGCCCGCAGCTCGCCGTTCATGCCCCGCGGCCCCGTCTTCAAGCGTGGCCTTGGCGGAAACACCAACTACCGCTACTTCAACCAGTCTGCCCCTGGTGGCAAGCGCTGGTTCAACTATGCGCCAAAGACCAGAAACCTGCTGTTCTTCCTGATCTCGGGCGCCGGCCTGATCGCCGTCACGCACCTCGAGGACACCCCGGTGACCCACAGAAAGAGGGTGATGACTTGCCCGCAGTGGCTCGAGGACAAGGTCGGAGACATCACCTACGAGCAGGTGATGGCCCAGTACGGCAAGTGGGTGCTCCCTCAGGACGACCCAACGACGATCCAGGTCAAGAAGGTGATGAACCGCCTGATCGACGCCGCCTCGAACTACAACGACCCGGACACCGGCGCCGCCGTCAACCTGTTCGAGGACACCAAGACCAAGACCGTCCCTAGAACCGACTGGAAGATCTCCGTCATCGACGACGTCGCCATGAGACAGGAGACCCCTAACGCCTTCGTCATCGGCGGCGGCAGAGTATTTGTCTTCCGCTCGATCCTCCCGCTCTGCCGCAACGACGACGGCCTCGCCACCGTGCTCTCGCACGAGCTTGGCCACAACCTCGCCCACCACATCGGCGAGAAGATCACCGCCTCCCCACTCTACCTCGGTGCCGCCCTCTCGGCCTACCTGAGCACCGGCTCCCAGTACCTCGCCCAGCTCATCGTCAGCCTCTGCCTCGAGAGACCTGCCTCCAGAAGCATGGAGTCCGAGGCCGACTACATCGGCCTCATGGTCATGAGCCACGCCTGCTTCAACCCTTACGAGGCTCCTCGCTTCTGGTCCCGGATGATCGTCTTCGAGCAGCAGAACGGCGGCTCCGTCCCAGAGTTCGTCTCGACCCACCCTTCCTCGGAGCACAGAGACGAGAACCTCCAGAAATGGATGCCAAAGGGCGTCAAGGAGTACGGCCTCGGCCACTGCGGCACCCTCCCAGAGGAGAAGAAGCAGTTCGCTGAGGCTCAGCAGCCTGGCTACTTCTCGGGCTCTTCCCCAGTTTCCACCAGAGGTTAACCAACCCGCCCGGAAACCCTTTATATAACCATAACCTTTATATAAAATAACCTATATTTCTCCAGACCTCCAAAACATTTTCTCTCTTTTCCCCTGCTGCTGCTGCTCCCTTCCTTTTATAAAGAACAAACCCCGTCCCAACCATGCGGTACTACCTCGACGATCTGTTCACGCAGACCAGGGACACCGACCCGGATCTCCGGTTCATGGCGCTGAACGATCTTGACAAAGAATTGCTCGACCCGGAGTCCAAGTTCACCCCGGAGGCCAAAGAGGACTATGCCGTCATCCTCACCCAGTGCCTGGACGACCAGTTCTCCGAGGTCCGCTCGCAGGCACTCAAGTGCTTCGAGACGCTCACGCCGACGCTGGGACCGTACGTCGCCGACGTCGTCAAGGATCTCGCCTCGAGGAAACCCGAGAAGGCCTCGATTACCTCCTCGATCTACACGATGGCCGTCCACAACATCCTCAAGAACCTGGTGCCGTCCGAGGCCGTCGCCAAGGACATCGTCAAGTCGCTGCTGGACAACCTGCTCGGCAACGAGGAGACTCTGTTCAAGACAATTGACTGCATCGAGGTGCTCTCGGACCTGATCGAGTACCTCGGCAAGTCGCTCAACCAGACCCAGGTCGGCGATACCGCTGACACGCTCGTGCGCGCCGCCTTTGGCGCCGACCCGATCATCGCCAAGAAATCCGTCTCTGCACTCGCCCTGCTCTCCCGCCACGTCTCCACCGAGCAGCGCATGAATTCCCTCGTGGCCTCGCTGCTCGCCGTCGTCACCGACAGCCCAACGGCACACAACAAGACCGTGGCACTCGCTGCGCTCTCGGCGCTCATCAAGTCCAACCCGACCTTTATGGCCGCCGAGTTCGGAACCGTCGAGCCGTTCGCTGTCCAGTGCCTCAGCCTTGACACCCTCTCCGACCCGCCCAACGATGACTTTGACCTTCAGCAGGAGACCGACGACGTTAGAGGCGAGGCGCTGATGTGCCTCGCCACTTCGTTCCAGCAGCTTCCAGCCAAGGACCTCGAAGGCTCTACCGAGGACTGCCTCAGAATCGCCGCAGACTTCGTTCCGTACGACCCATACTCCGAGAATGGGGATGATACTGAGGGCAAAGATGACAGCATGGATGAGGACGATTTCGGCGACGAAGACGAAGAGGACGACTACTACTCCGACGAGGAAGACGAGTATGCCGACGACGACGATGCCAGCGGAAACTCCTGGCGTCTCCGCAAAAATGCCGTCGTGCTCGTGTCCGCTATCCTGCACAAGCTCCCGACGCGTCTGCCCTCCATCTACCGCGTCGTCTTTACAGCGCTCGTTTCACAGCTGCGTGACGTAAACAGTGCCGTCGTCTCAGAACTCCTCACCTGCATCACCGCCATCTTCCGCCATTCCCGCAAGAATGGCCCATACTACTCGCTAAAGGCCCTCAGTGCTCTCAGAGACTCTGCTACCGGCCGCCGGGGCTCCGATATCAGCATGCAAACCGACGAAGATCCGTTTGCTATCCTTGTTGCCAAATCCAGCTGGATCTGCGAATCTGTTGCCAAGCTCATCACTCTCACCAACGCATCCAAACTCAGCCTTTTCTACAACTTCGTTGCCTCACTCTCGGATTCTACCGAGGGTCTTCAGGAGCCCTGGGCTGATACGTTTGTGGCAAAACTAGATTCGATTAGGGACGGACCGGTGAACTCCGACCTCGTCAAGTTCTACTCGTCCTTGCTAGAGACCAACAACCTACAGGCAGTTGGTTCCAGCCTCCAGACCGTTGTGAAAAACGTCACTTCTGCCCTCGAGTCTTCGAACCATGAGCTCGTCTTGGACGGTCTTGTTCTCCTGAACTCTGTTCTCTCGCATGACATTCCAAGGGATTCTCCATCAGCCGACACTTTGCAGCTGTTTGCCTCGTTTGATGAATTGCTCATTGAGAAGACCACGAACAAGAATTACTCAACTGAGATTCGTCAGAAGTCTCTACATTCCCTTGCAAGCCTCGTCCTGAACGTCCCACTCGAGGACAGTAAACTTTCGGCGTCTCTGCAAGTATTTGCAGACATCATCACGATTGAGCTCCTTGTTTCTGATGACATGTCGTGCATACAGCTGATCGCCTCCTCCAGCATCAAGCAGCACCTCTCTGGAGATTGGATTCAACAGACTCTTGGCCCACTTGCAGAGTACATCTTCAACACGGAACTGCGCACCCAGTCGCTGAAAACCATCTACTCGCTGATCGATGCAGGTTTGCTCAACGAAACTCAGAAGAAGGAAATTGCAGCTGCCGTCGTCAAGCTTTGTACCAGCCAGAGAGTCAGCCTTCAGGATGAGTGCCTCTGTGGCCAGATTCTTACCACCATCTCTGAGTCTACCGATATCGGTGACCTGACGCCATTCATAGCAATGCTCACCAAATTCTCAAAGACATCGGATTATGATGACGCTGTCTTGTCTGAGTTTACAAAATCTCTCTTGAAGCATACCGACGATTCACAGAAGCTTATCGATGCCGTGCTTCAACACGGTGATCAGACAGACTCCCATATAGTGAAGTTGCTCGCCATCATCTCTGTTGCAGCTGGACACGACAATTCCATCGCAAGCATCCTGGACGATCTGAAACGGGGCAAGCAGATTCTTTTCTCGCTGGTGTTCTTGGAGCAGGCGGCCAAGGCAGCTGCCGACCTTGACACCGACCTGACGCCATTTATACAATACCTGGACATCAGTGAGAAGGATACGAAGCACGCTGCTACAAAGGCCCTCACTTCTCTCGTTGCATCGAACCCCGAGAGGTATATGCCAGAGTTCTTGCAGACCCTGTCAGATGCAACCGACCAAACCACCTTGCTGGGTTCTCTGAGCGAGATTCTAAAGACGATCAACCTCACACCAGAGCAGTCGAAGCAGGTGTTCGATGTTGTCTCTTCCGTGGAGAACAACTCGCAAGCCAAAGTGGAAGACAGAGAGTATTTGCCAGCTGCACAGTCACTTGCTCAGATCGCATTGAACGATCACCAGTTCATTGACAATCTGCACGACTCTCTCCTCTCAGACTCGGCCAACTTAAATGCTGCTGCTGCCACTGCCGTCAAGTATCTGCTCGATGACGATAGTTTCCTGGAAGACAACGTTTCACAACTCAGCAAGTACTTGGATCTGGCCTCTGCAGACAACTTCCTGTTCCACTCGGATCTACACAGAAAAGAGATCGGAATTGCCAACTTGCTGAAAGCAGTGTACAAGCGTCCTCAGGTTGCACTTCCTCTCATTGCCAAGCTGATGCCCAAGGTTCTGGAGGAAGAGATGGCTCAGCGGAAGGAGTATGTGAAGATGGTTCGTATCGGACCGTTTAAGCACAAGCTGGACGACGCATTGGGATTCCGTAAGGACATCTACGAGCTCATCTACTCTGTTCTCACAGCACTGGACTCCAACTCGTCGCTGAACTTCGTCTGTCCGATCGATTGGTCTCTTGTTCTCAAGACGATCATTGCCAGAGCTTTCAAGGACGATCCTCAGATCATCTTCCTGGCGCTGCTGATCATTTTGAAGATCATTTCACAGAACCCAGACATCTTTGTTGGCAACCAGTTGCTGCCTGACCTCATCACCGCTTTCAACAAGAAGCTGAACAAGAAATTGAAAGAGGATGCTCCAAAGCAAGAAGTTGAGAAGCGTCATGAGACCACTAGAGCCATCCTGAGATGTTGCAAGAAGATTGATTCGAAGGTTGATCACGGAGATGTGAAGCTCGATGGAGATGTGCTGTCACAGTGGAAGTCATTCATGTCGGATCTTCGCCAGAAGTATCCTATTATTGACAGCGCCACCTACTAAATCTATAGAGAAAATGCATTGCTAATATATATATATATATATGCGTGTAGTTTCGATGCTAACTTAGTTCTGGAACTGGGCGAACCGTTCGATGGCCTTTTGAAAGCCCTGGGACCATTCCCAAAGGAATCTGCTCTGGCCTCTGGCTCCAATATGCTGCTGGCGTCTAGCCTCAGTCCATGCACAGATGCGGCCGATGCGGGAGTTGTCGAACTTGGCGAACTCCATGCAGTCTGCCCATGCCGTAGTGAATCCCTCCTGGTATCTCCAGTGCTCGTACTTCTCTCTTGGGTTCGCCTGATTCCAGTAGCTTTGGTGTCCTTGGAACTCCTGGTTGAAGATGTTGTTGAAATCGTTCTGGTCTGGCAGTTTGTTCGGACTCGTCTTGCGCGCAGGGATGGCACCTCTGTCCACCATCGGTCTGAAGCCCCACTCACCACCGTCACCATACTCGAACTTGAAAGTCCAGAAGTAGTAACCGGTGTCTGCACGTTGCTTGAACAGCTCGACCTCTCTCCGGCCGTACCTCTTGACTGCATCGTCTCTGTTCTGGCCCTTCGACCTGTCCCAGGTCTGCCCATCCAAGACACAGGAGTACTCTCCGATCAGGAAATCGGCCGGTCCAGAGAGACCAGTGAGGACGCTCGAGTTCAGATCGTTGGTGATCTGGTCGGCGGACTTGGCCTTGTCCTCGTTGGAGAAGCAGCGGTAGACATGGTCGTCGATGACGACGCCGAGACTGGCACCGCCGTGCTCGTTGATCCACTTGACCCACTGGTCGGCCCACCATCCGTCGCTAATAACGATTGGGATGTCGCCGTTGTACTTGCGGATCTCGTTGATGGCACCAGCGTAGTATGCCATCTGGTTTCTGCCCTGGTTGTCAAAGACAGCCTCGTTGACGATCTGGAGTCCCGAGATGTTCTCGAACTGAGAGAGCTCACGGGCCAACCACCCGACGGCATCGATGGCAAGACTGACAGATCTGGAATCGCCCCAGAAACCAGGCTGCGAGCACTTAATGCCGCTGTGGTCGCCCGTGTTGGCGGCCTTCGGCAATGCGTGCAGATCGATCAGCACGGAGATGTGGTACTCGGCAGCCTTCTTGATGTACTTCTCCACGATGATCGACCAGGCATTCTTGTAGACGGCAGCAACCTTCTCGAACGGAGTGCCCTTGGTAAACTGACCGCCGTTGACGTCCCAGTAGCCAATCGGCAGGCGGATCGACTGCACGCCCTTAGACTGCAGCCACCTCCAGTCATCATCACTGCAGTAGCCATTCCAGTGGTCCTCAAACTGCTTGCGGGCACCATCGGCACCGCTCTTGCGCATACAGTTCGTCGCAGCCTCGATCTCGCAGCTGGCGCCATCTACAAAGAGCTTACCGTATATATACTTCTCCATGACGAAGACCGATCCGAAGTTGACTCCAAAGTTCTGCCTCGACTGGTAGATCGCCTTCCTAGAAGGCGCCTGGCCGGGCGGCGCCGCATAGTTGGCCATAGCCATCGAGTGGCCGCCGCCGAGTTTCGACATGAGCTTGTCAAACATTGTCCAAGAAAAAAGAAAGAGGAATACAGCAAGCAATTAAAGACGCATCAAATGCACCCACACACTAGATGCTCACACATTAGATGCACAGCGTTTCCCCCGCAGCAACGGACTGAAATATCCGATCGCTCTTCTCGCACACTCCAATCCGGCGGCTCCATATTTGAGAGGCCTCTAATAATTTTTCTTCCTCACCCATTTAAAGCACCTTTATTTACCGATGCCTGCATCCATTCTGAGACTGGGACTCCCATTGGTGGCCTCCGGCGCCATGTTCGCCGCCTGCAAGAAGACGCTGCTCAACGACAGCACCAAGAGAGACTTCTACGCCGACAACACCGACGATATCGTGCCCGGAAAGCCCCAGGAGGCGGACTCCCAGCTGGCTAAACTGATGGCCGAGAGAGCCAACAAGCCCGACAGCGAGCTCCAGAAGCAGGCCAAGAAGGCCCGGCTCTTCGCCGACAAGCAGATCGACACTGTGCACCAGTGGTACGTCAAGACGTCGAGCAGCTTCTTCCGCGAGGAGCGGAAGGTGACCGATCTGCTCTCGTCGTTGCACGACAAAAGAGAGCCGTTGTGGCCCGACGCACTCTACATCGCCACAGGATTCCTAGCCGGCAGCGTCGTGTGCCGCAAGTCGAACATCCTCCTCCGTGCCACCGTGCCGCTCGCGTTTGGCATCGCCACGTTCAAGTTCTTTATGCCGTCGACCGCCAGCAACACCGCTGCCCTCATCACGGGCTACGAGAGGCAGAACTTCCCCGCCGTCTATGACAAGCAGCAGGAGCTCAAGCAGGGCGCCAAGGACTTCTACAAGAAGTCTGAGGAGACAAGAAAGGAGGGAGAGGCCAAGGCCTCCGAGTACTACGAGAAGACGAGAAAGAAGCTCGGCGAGCTGACTGGACTGAAGGTGGACGAGCCAGTCACCAACAAGAAGCAGTAGAGAGAGGCACACTAGACGCATCTGGAAATGCGTTTATCATCATCACGATTTGTATAAATACACCTAAACTTATATTCCTATAGCCAGCCTACTTTCCGGGCATCTCCACCTTCTCCCAGCTCTCGTCGTCCTCGTCCTCGTCATCTTCGCTACCGCTCTCCTCGCCGCTATCGTCGCTTCCATCGTCGTCTCCGGAAACGTGGTCAACGGACACCTTGTAGCCGATCTCCTTGAAGTGCTTGACGACATCATCCTCGATGGCAGGGTTGCAGCTGATGAAGCAGTTCGAGTGCTCAGGGTCGAACACCTTGGCGAAGTACTTCTCAAAGATCTCCCGGAGGTCCTCGCAGGTGATCTCAGTGAGTGCCTTCATCAGCACGTGGTTGTAGTCGGGACCTCTCTTGGCAAGCATGCTGTCGTAGAACTTGCGCGTGGCAGCCTCGAAGTAGTTCGACTGTGCGTTCGTCATAGTGTTGACAACAGAGGAGATGGCACCGAGGCGCATCTTGTCCTCAATCGGCGTGGCGCCCGACACAAAGTCGTCGACGATCTTCTTGGCAGCATCAAAGCACTTCTCAACGTCGGCACCTCTGTAGATCGTGAATGCCAGGCTGCCAGCCTCAAAGTCCTTGCTCATGTTGGCACCGTAGGCAAGACCGGTGCCTCTAATTCCTCTCCAGAATGGACCCTCGACGCATTGAAGGTACTCGGCTCCAAGAATGATCTTGAATGCATCCTTGGTAGTGAATGCAAATGGAATGGACGTACTCAAGCTCATGAAACTCGAGTCAGATCCAGGTGTCGTAACGATACCGCAAGTGCCCTCCTTCTTGATACCGGCGGCAGAAAGAACTCTAGAGGTCTGTGGCAGACCGACCAACGACTCTGCAGCAGCAGCAGAACTCTTCTCCTCCTTAGCACTGACCTTATCGGCAAACTTCTTCCACTGAGAAATAGGGTTTTCGATCTTGGTGCCATCAATAACCATAAAGACTCTAGAGTTCTTGAGCTGGAACAGCTGCGAGCGCATTGTCTCGAGAATGGTCTCCAACTCATTGAAGCCGTCGCCGTCGCGAACCTTCTCCAAAAGAGACTTGTAAAAGTCTTCGTTGAGGAAGATGTCGTTGCTCCGTCTGATCGAGCGGTCGGTGAACTCGTACTTGCTCACCATAGAGTACAGCATGGTAGTGCCGCTACGCTTCGATTCAGGGATGCTCTTGACCAGCTTGTTCAGGGTGACCAAGACTCTCTCCTTGGTGAACTTGGTCTGGAACATCAGCTTGTAGAACCAGTCGATGCCCTTCGCGTAGTTGTCATGGCTGACGGTCATCTTCAGATCGATCAACTCGATGAAGGAACCTTGGAATGAGGCACCAAAGCTGTGGCTAATGGTGTCTCTGTTCAGCTGCTTGACAACATCCTCGTAGGGTGTGATTGTACCATCATCTTCCTCGATCGGAAGCAACAGGAGGTCACGGAAGATCTGGAAGTACGGAATGTACTTCTTGTCGATCTCAAGGGAGGAGAAGAGAAGGTGAATCGTGGCGAAGTTGGAAGAGACATTCTCTGCGTGTATGTAGAGCGGGAGGGACTTTGGAGAGTCCTCGAGGATCTTCTTGACGGGCTTGCTTGTGACATCGTTCTTGACATCCTTGTTCAAGCCGAGACCAACAGACTCCGTCTCGATGAAGTGGATTTTGGCCGGGTCTGGCTGACCAAACGAGTCCAGGATCTCCTTCGGAATAGGCTTGTTGTTCTGCTTCTGTGCCTCCTCGAGTTTCTTGTCGAGGCCCTTCAGACCGTCCTCACCGAGCTCCGCCTTGCGGGCGGCGATCAGCTCCTCGTTGGCCTTCTTGTTCTCGGCGTACAGCTTGGCAGAAGGCTTTGCGACGACGACGCAGGGCTTGCCGTCAACGAAGTACTTCTTGTACACGGAGATCCACTGGTCAGCGCCCCATTTCATGATGGTGTCGTACTCGTTCAAAGTCTTGAGCCACGGCTTCAGGTCGGAGCCATCGGATGCACCATACTCTGCCTCAAAGATGGCGGTGTTGATCATCGACTCTGGAGACTTCTCGGCGGCGAAGACAAACTTCTCGCGGGTCTGGGTGACGAGGTCTCTGATACGGACCAAGTCAAGCTTGTCGCTGTCGCAGTGGTCTGCCAGCAGCTGGAGGACCTTCTTGGGCAGATCGTCGGCCTCCTCGGTGGGGATGTTGTTGAAGAAGAGGTTGATGCCGATCCTGGTGTAGCTGTCCATGTAGTAGTCGGAGCCCGTGGCGAGCGGGTGGTCGACTTCGATGAACTCTTTGCTGAAGAGAGAGACAGCCGAGCTCGTGAAGTATCTCATCAGAATGTCGAGAGCTTGCTCGATGACGATGTCGCGCGAGTCGCAGGCAATCCAGGAGATCTGGAGCTCGCTGGCGGACTCGTCCTCGTCAGGGAACTGGACGGACTTGAAGATGGTCTCCTTAGGCGGGTCGTCGCGCGGGGAGTCGACGAACGGCCGCTTGGTGACTTCGTCGCCGAGCGGTGTGAGCTGCGAGTCGAACTCTGTCATCACCTGGAGGAGCTCTGCCTCGTCGACGGAGCCGGACACAATGACGCAGAGGTTGTCCGGTCTGTAGTTGTCAGCATGGTACTTGCGGATGGTATCATTCTGGAGGGTGCGGAGGTTCTTGGTGAGGCCGCCGGTTTCAGACTTGTAGCCGGAGTTCTTGTACAGAGTGCGCTGGGTCTCGAGGCCCTCGATGAAGAAGGACTGGTTCTCGATTCCCTGCATCTCGGAGTACACGACACCCTTGTCCTTGGCGTCGCCGTCGAGGTGGTACACCTCCGTGTAGCATGCGGCGTCGGTAATCGTCGGGTAGAGCACGTGGTCGAGGTAGATCGGCAGCAGCATGCGGAAGCCTTGCCATCCGGCGGTCGTCAGCGTGTACACGGTCTGATCGGTTGCGGTCCAGGCGTTGGTGACACTGAAGGCCAGGTTGCCCAGGATGTCGAGAAGACCCTTGTAAGGGTACTTCTTGGAGCCCATGAAGATCAGGTGCTCGAGGGTGTGCGGACAGCCGCTGTCGTTGAGGATCTCGGTGGCCACGGTGAAGTAGCCGTTAACTATAGGCGATTCCTGCTGGACGAGGGTGACTTCGAGGCCAGTCCGGGAGGAGCGCCACTTCTTGATTCCCGCTGGCGCGTAGTCGACCTTGAAAGCCGTCTGGAGTTCGAAAAAGGAGTCCTTCATGGCCTTGGCAAGGATGCGCATGTAATGACCGTCTTTTAAAGAGCTGTGATAATGGAGCAAATT
>JADIOY010000246.1:0-13742 GCA_018344475.1 Xiuguozyma silvatica | reverse complement strand
CCCCATACAAAGCCTCGTTTACTTCTACCGTGATGACCTCATCCGTCAACTCGTCGTCTTACGAGCAGGCCAAGTCGACCAAGCCGGCTGGCACAGACGAAGCCGGTGCTAGCAAGACGCTGAACGGTTCCAGCGGTGCCGCGGCAACTTCTGAACCCTCTTCTGCACTCCCTGAAGCCGGCTCTCCAGCCGGTGAGACGAATGCCAGCAAGTCAGCACCTGTCGCAGAACCTGCTGCTTCGCCATCTGCCATCTCTCCTCCGAAATCGCCTGAGCCTGACTCCACTGAGCCTGACTCCCCTGACCTCGCCTCCCCTGAGCTGGCCTCCCCTGAACTTGCCGGCCAGTCAGTGCCAACAGCCGCTGCCGGCCTCGCCCCAAAGCAGGAGGAGCGCCTCCCGCTGCCCTCTCCGCCAGAGACCTCCACGGGCGCCGTGCCTCCCAAGACCCTCTGGATGGGCGACATCGAGCCCTGGTGGGACGAGGAGTACATCATCCAGCTCTGGTCGAAGCTCGGCCTGCCCGTGATCGTCAAGGTCATCAAGCCTAAAAAGAGTCTCATTCTCCGACAGATGGCAAAGACCCACGGCCACACAATGCTCCACCATTCCGGCTACTGCTTCGTCGAGTTCGAGACCCCGCAGCTCGCCAGAGAGGCCCTCGCGCTCAACGGAACGCCTATCCCAGATGCTGGCGGCAAGCTGTTCCGCCTCAATTGGGCCACCGCCGCAACCCTCTACTCCGAGGTTGACAAGTCGCCTGAGTATTCCCTCTTCGTCGGCGACCTCTCCCCGGGAACCACAGAGGCCCACCTGCTCGCTCTCTTCCAGAAGCACTTCCCGCACACTGTCAAGACTGTCCGCGTCATGTCCGACCCGGCCACTGGTCTCTCCCGTTGTTTCGGTTTCGTCCGTTTCTCCAGCGAGGAGGACAGAAGCCGCGCCCTGGTCGACATGAACGGCAAGTGGCTCGGTGGACGGCCAATCCGCGTCGCCCTCGCTACACCCAAGCACCAGAACTATGCGGCTCCGCGCTCTCCTGCAGGACAGCCGCCGACCCAGCAGCAGCAACTCCAATTCCAGATCCAGCAACAGCAACAGCAACAACAGCAATTGCACCAGCTACAGCAGGTCTCTCTTCAAGCACAACGTACAGGACAACCTCCAGTGCCTTCTCCGGGACCTGGGGTGGCTCCAGTTCTGGCCGACGGGTTGCACCAACAACAACAGCAGCAGCAACAACAAAAACAACCTAATGGAGGAGGACAGCCAATCCCGTACGGCATGCCAACACCAATGTACTATAATTTCGTCCCTAGAGGGGCGCCCGGAATGTCATCGCAGCCTGGCGACATCGACCCTACAAACACCACCGTTTTTGTCGGCGGACTTGCAGCCGGCGTCTCCGAGGACACTCTCCGCACACTCTTCGAGCCATTCGGTCCTATCGTGCACGTCCGCGTGCCTCCTGGTAAGGGCTGTGGCTTTGTGAAGTTTGAAGATAGACTGAGCGCCGAGCATGCCGTCGAAGGCATGCAGGGATTCACGATCGGTGGATCCCGTATTAGACTTAGCTGGGGCAGGTCCTCGGGCAGAAACCAACGGCAGTACGGCAGAAACGGTTCTCTCGACGGCCCTGGCCACATGAGACCTCCACCGCACATGATGGTGCCACCGTTCGATTTCCAAGGTGGCCCACCAATGACGCCTCCAAACGGTGTCCAGCAGGGAGTTGTTGGAGCTCCTTCGCCTCCCCCTGGTATGACGCCTCCAATGTTCTACGACCCATACTTTTCTGTCATGCAAGGGCAGCAGCCGCCTCCACCTCAGCAAAACCCATCTCAGGGATCACAGGTTAAAGCCCCGCAGCACTACTACGACCAAGGCCAGTACATGTACATGCAGCCGTACCCACCCAACATGGTTCCGGTGATGCCTCCACAGCCACCTCAAGGGCACATCCAACAACAACAACAACAACAACAACAACAACAACAACAACAACAACAACAACAACAACAACAACAACAGTTGTCCGACTATGAAGGTGAGGATGACGATCTCGAGGATCAGGAGGAAGGTGGAGAATCCGTTGAAGGCGAAAACAGTGACGAGGAGTTCGCTAATGATAATGTCCAGGATGACGATCAGGAGTAACCAGTCTCCCTCCCCTATAGAACGATGTATCAACAACAACCCCCACACCCAACTTTAATCAACTATATACCTATACTCTTACACACTAGAACCGCTGCAAGGCCGGCAACTCTGGGAACGACTCCAGCAGCACGTCGGCATCGGCCGTGGTCATTGCACACCACTCTTCGATGCTGAAGAAGTCTGTTACCTTGCGGTTCCACTCCATCCTCTCCTCGATCGTTGTAGGGTCCTCACCCGGGTGCACATCGTTGCGCAGCTTGTTGCGCATGTAGCCGAGTGTGTTAACAGCGTTGCTGACGTCTAGGCTGTCAAACATCGGCTTGATCTTGAAGTTCTTGAGCCGGTTACAGAACCTCGGCGACTTTGCGTTGGTGCTGATCATGATCTGCAGCGCGCCCTTGCGGTACGTCGATCCGAAGAAGAAGTCGCAGTCCTTCGGCTTATCTGCCAGATTTATATTCAGGCCGAGCTGCTTGGCTCGGTTGTAGATCTGTTTGCCCAGTGTGTGATCGTTCAGGCACACGAGCACCATCGCAAACTTCTGGCTCCTGTCAAAGTCTTCCACTGCGGCAATACCGGCCTCGGTGGTCACGTCTATCGAGAGCAGCTCGTCCCTCGTCATCGTCTCGTACAATTGCAGGTCCTGCATCCGGAACTTGCGCTCGTAGACGGCCTCGAGCACCCGCATGTCCTCGAACTGCTTCAACTCTGGCACTATCTTGTCACTAATGAGGGTGATTTTGGCATCGGCGTTCAGGAGATGCCTGACGCGTGACAGGCCGACCTGGCCTCCGCCCACCACCAAAACGTGCTTGTTCTTGACCTGCCACGACAGCATCAGCGAGCCGCCGGGCTGGATTCCTTGGTTTGGGTCGTTGTCCATTTAGTAAAGAAAGAGATGCTGTTTAAATAGTGGGGCAAATTATGCTGGGGTATTTTATTATATAAGGTTAGACTTTCTTCTTGCCGAAGAAGGACATCAGAGAGGCCTGCTTAGGTTTGGCCTTCTTCTTGATTGTATGCGATGTGGCTGCTGGTGCTGGTGCCTCCTTTGGTGCCTCCTTGGCAGCCGGCGACTTGGATCTCTTTCTCTTCGGAGCAGCCTTGTCCTTCAACGTCACGACGTAGCCGTCCTCGTCCACGTACGTCTTGACCGGTGCACTCTTGGCAGGCTCTTCATCGTCTGCCTTGCCACTGAGGAAGTTCTGCTCGATCTCCTCCATGCGGCCGGCGGCAGACTTCTGGGAAGCGCTCGTGACGTCGGCCTGCTCCTCCTCGAGCTCCGGCTCAGGGGTGGCGTCGATGGCGTCGTCGATCTGCTCAGTTGTAGTGTCAACATCCATGGCACTGGTGTCCTCCATATCCTCGTCCATGTCACCAAACATGTTCTCGAGCTCCTTCTCCTGCTTCCTCGTAGACTCGCTCACTCCCTCGTCGACGACGACCTTGGCGCGCTTGACCTCAGGCGACTTCTTCGGCGACACAGACTTGCGCTTCTTGTACCATGCGAATGGATCCTTCTCTTCCTTCTTGACGGTAGGTTTCACATCAGGCTTGGTCTTGGCCGGTGCCGGTGCCTTCACATCAGCCTTGACGCCAGTGTTAGTGTTAGACTGTACCTCGACTGGCTCCGCCTCCCGTCTGCCAGCAGCCGGGGTGCGTATCACACCGCAGATCTTGCACATCTCCTCGCTGTATCCGTCCGGGCCTATCTTGCCGTTGATCTCCACGATGTTCTCAAGCGAGAAGTCGCTACCGGCAAGGCTGTAGATCGAGCACGAGCTCACCTTCGAGAACTGGCTCTTGGACTCTTCGAGGTCGGCCAGTTTCGACAGCTTGATCAAGATCGAGCCTTCGTCGTTTCCCCAGTCGCCGTACTTGTCCTCGTCGGCCCTGTGCGTGTGCAGTCCGCTGATGAGGTACGTTGGAACCAGATCGTTCTTGGCCTCCTTGTACTTCTCGTAGTACTCCTCCAGAAGGGCGCGGGCGGCACTGTTCGAGATCCTGAGCCGTCTGGCCAGAAGCCGGTACGTCAACGGTTGTTTGGACTCGTACAGCTGGCCCGAAATGTTGTTTTCCGCCTCGGTTGACAGGGACATAGGGAGAAGCAGACGCGTTAAAAGAGGGACTAGATTTGGGTCGGCGGGCCGAGGCGCGCCTATACACATTGCTTTTAATGAGGGAGCGGTGGAATTTTTCAGTTATAGAGAGTGAGAAATTTGGAGGAGGGGGGGGGGGTCACTTCTTCTCCCCTCAGTACAACTCTATTTTGGTCATGGTCGACTTAGACTGGACCAACGTCCCGAAGGACATGTGCCCCGTCTGCAAGACGGACAAGTACCTGTCGCCGGAGATCCAGTTCAAGATCAACCCAGAATGCTACCACAAGATCTGCGACGCCTGCGTGGACCGGATCTTCTCGATGGGACCTTCGCCCTGCCCCTACCCAGGGTGTGGCAAGATCCTGCGCAAGAACAAGTTCAAGACGCAGGTGTTTGACGACCTCGAGGTCGAGAAGGAGTGTGACATCCGGCGGCGGGTGCTGGGAATCTACAACAAGAAGGAGGCTGACTTTGAGTCGACCGAGGCGTACAACGGGTACCAGGAGCAAATCGAGGACATCGTCTACGACCTGGTGCACCGGGTGAACGTCGAGGAGACAGAGGAGAAGCTGAAGGAGTACCAGACGGCGAACAAGCAGAGCATCGAGATCAACAATGCGCGGAACGACCAGGAGTACGAGAAGTTCATCCGGCTGCAGAAACTCGAGAAGCAGTACCGCGTGGAGCGGAACAAGCTGCAGAAGCAGATCGCCCGCGAGGAGAGCAACCTGCGGAGCATCGAGAAGGCACAGCAGATCGACCAGCTGCAGCAGTCCTCGGAGGAGAAGGACCCGGAGGCGGTGCTGCAGTCTGTGCGCGAGTCGATGCAGAAGCGGCGGTTGACCTGCAAGGAGCAGCTGGACGAGCTCGAGGTCAAGTTCGCCGAGCAGAAGGAGTTGATCCTCAAGGGCGAGTCCGCCGACGGCAAGGGCAAGAAGCAGAAGTCGCCGTCGCAGATTCCGTTCACGCCGTTTAACGGCGACAGAATGAGCCCGCTGCCGTACGTCCTCGAGCCAGACAGATACAGGGACCCGAACATGCAGAAGGCTGCAGACGATATCCAGCTCAAGGCTGGCGGCTACCAGTTGAAGGCGTTCTACGAGCGGTCTCTCAACGAGGCCTTTACCGGCTTTGGATGCATGATTGAGGAGGAGAAGGCGGTTTAGATGCCACTACTCCACATCACATCACATCACATCACTCTTTTCTTAGCGTCGATATAGCATAATGTAATTGTATCCCATATCAGAATTGACAGATCTCTCTGAAATCTGCCCCGCATTCCGCATTATAATATAACCAACCCCCCATAGTATTATACCTTCTTCTCTTCCCACCATTTCTTAGTTATGGCCATTAAAGTCTGCTTCGTTTGTCTCGGCAATATCTGCCGTTCCCCAATGGCCGAGGCCGTCTTCCGCCAAGCCGTTGAGGACAGCGGAAAGTCCGCCGAAGTGTCCAAGATCGACTCCTTCGGCACCGCTTCCTACCATGTTGGAGAGGACCCTGACTACCGCACCCAGGCCGTCTGCAAGAAGCACGGGGTCCCAATTGACCACAGGGGCCAGAAGATCTCTGCCAAAGACTTCGATGAGTTTGACTACGTCATCTGCATGGACCACAGCAACGAGCAGATCCTCCAGTCCCGCAAGCCGTCCGGCTCCAAGGCCCAGATCCGGCTCTTTGGATACTGGAGACAGGACCCCAAGTTCTCCGAGATTGTCGAAGACCCATACTACGGAGGCACCGGAGGCTTCGAGGCCTGCTACGCACAGTGCAAGGACTTCAGCGAGGGATTCATCAAGAAGGAGCTGTAATATATAGAGCCCATAGTTTAAAAAAACTCTTGGTTTATGTTGTAATACGTATACGTGATATGGTACATTAGTAGTAGGCGCGCTCCTCGTGGGACTGGTTGAACTGCTGCTCTGGCTTGTGCCGTGGCATCCAGCTGCTCTTGTAGTCGAAGAACTTCCAGCCGAGCTGCGGCTCCTTCTCGTCCGAGTTGTCGTGGAACCACGTGTGCTCCTGCTTGTCGTACTTCCAATCGCGGTTGTGCAACTCGCGGGCTGTGATGTACTGGAGGTAGTCGTCGTCACGGCTCTTCTCCAGGTTGTGCACGTTCGTGTAGGAAGACTTGTACTTCTGGTTGTGGTAGTAAAAGCAGTACGCCAGTGTGTCCAGCTCTAGCTTCTTGAGAAGCTTCGTCGAACCAGTGATCTCAACAGCTGGTTCCTGTGGGAAGCACGGCTGTGTAACAAACTGGTTCGTCGGAAGGTAGTTCTTCGGTGTGTCGGCATCGTAAGAGTCTGGGCAGTTCAGCAGAGAAGACTCCAGCTGTGGGAAGATCTTCTCGAACGGTGGCAGCTTCAGGTCGTATAATGTCTGAGAACCGTCCTTCTTGTTTGCGCCGTCCTCCAAAGGCTTCGTCTTGGCATCTATCACTCTCTCGCGGACCTTGTCGAGGGCATCGATGTACTTCTCGAATCCCTCCGGCAGGTTCTTCAACTGCGAGCTGTCGATGAATGTGAGTGGGTCCACCGTGGACGTCTGGGCAGCGGCGGCAGAGCTGCTGCTGACGCTGGCGCCAGTATTGCCGTTGCTGCTTCCAGTGGTAATAGAGCCAGTGTTGTTGCTGGTATTAGCGGCAGTGGCACTTGAGCTGCGTGAAGCAGCTGCGGTAGCGTTGGCAATTGGTATAGACGAGGGGCCAGGGGTTGGCGTACCATTGCGGCGGCCAGATGGTCCCGTCGGCGTCGATGAATGCAGCTCTCTAGTAGAAGCAGGTCCCGTTGGCATCTCCTTCTTGCGTGGCGAAACGTGTTGCTGTTGCTGCTGCGGCTGCTGCGGCTGCTGCTTCTCTCTGTGCTCCTGCTGGTGCAAAGCGGCAGAAGCCACGGCGGCGTACTTCATCTTTGGAGTACCCACTGGGGTGGCCGGTTTGAGTCCAGCACCAAGAACGGCAGCGGCAGACGGTCCTCCAGCGACGCTGTGCAGCTGAGAGGCGAGAGTAGGTCCCGAAGGGGTCGAGTGCGGCGTTGGTTCAGAGAGTGAGGCGGAGCTGGCCCGAGAGGCAGTAGTTCTGACATGAGAAGACACACGAGACACCGGCTGTGGGGTACTGCTGCCGTCGCGGTCAATGCGGTCCTTCTTGCTGCGAGTGGTGGCAGCTGGTCCAGGTGGCGGCACAGAGGCAGTGTGGTCATGCTTGCCGGCGGACTCCTTGCTCGTCGGCACGGCGGCGACCTCTGGCTCCTTTGAAGACTCCTTGCTTGAAGAGAGTCCACCGTATCCTGTATCGTCGTAGTCGTCGTCGTCGTCCTGTTCGAGAATGCTGTCCTCGGGCTCGTCGAGTCCCAGCTCCTCGTAAAAGTCGTCGTCCTCTATAAAGTTAGGGTCGTCGTTGGACTGCACGTAGTACTCGATGTCGTCGTGGATATCATTGACCAAGTCGACCTTGAGCTTGTCATTCACGAGCCGGCGCATAACGCTCTCGAGCTTGTCGATGTGGAACCGGTGCTTGGCGAGCCGCTCCTCGACCTCCTCCTGCTCCTGCTGGACGTCCTTGCCGCGCTTCTTCTTGGAGGTGCCGCTGAGACGGTCCACCTCGGCCTCGAGAGTCTCCGCCTGGCGGTTGAGCTCCTCGATGTTCTCCTCGAGGAACTCGACGCACTTGGCCTTCTCCTTCTGGCGCGGGTCGAGCGTCAGACTGTCCGAGTTGGCCAGACCTTCGTTCGAAAACGCCTTCGTCTTCATCACCTTCTCGACCTCCTTGAACCGCTCCATCTCACGCTCGATGGCGTGCCGGTACTCGACGAGCTCCTTCTTGTCCTTGACATCGTTGCCGCTCATCCAGCTCTTGATCTGGTCTCTGTGCCGCTGTAGCTTCTTGATCTCCTTCTTAAGGTCCGATTCCAGCTTGTCCTTCTGGGACGGATTGTCGCTGTCTTGGAGCTTCTCGTAGATGTAGTCGAACTCCTCCATGCCCTCGTTCACCTTCTTGAAGGTTCGCTCGATCTCCTGCTGGAGCTTTCGTTGTGACATCGCCGGATATTTCTATGCTAGATGGTGTCGCCTCAACGGGTTCCAGTTTGTTAGGGGTGTATAAATAATAAGCCGGCGAAAACTCCCCCCAAAAAAAGTCTCTCAAAAAACTGCCAAGAAAAACCGCCGTTGCATACTGAGGAATCTCTACATACTGTCTCTCTCTCTGTCTGGCTTTACTGTCTGGCTTTCCCCTGCAATTTTTTTCTCCACCTCTCCCTCCCTCACTCTCTCGGTGACTGACCGATTCGGTAATAGTGAAAAATTCTTAAACCCTGAGCTGACCCCAGATTTTCTCACCCACACTCATCCCACTATGTCCGCAGTGCAATTCTGGGTCGATTTCCTCGGATCGCCTACTCTGAACGGACTCCCTGCCGATTTCAACCGTCCCACCGGCGGCCAGATTGAGGAGAAGTCTCTCAAGGTCTCCGGCATTGCTTCCTCGGACTTCCTCACTAACCTCGCAGTCTTCGCTGTCCTCGTTTTCCGGCTCTCCGGCGACGAGGAGCTCACGATTGCCACCGACACCGACGACAACAAGCCCTTCGTGCTGAAGCTGACTGTCAACGATGCCAAGAAGCCGTTCGCTGAGTTCCTCCAGACCCTCACAGCCACCTACACCGACCTCGCTGCTAAGGCCGAGTCCGTCGATCTCTCTGATATCGTCGCTGCCGTCCAGAAGAGCAGAGACCTTGAGTCCCCTCCAGCTCTCTTCAAGCTCTCCTTCCAGCACGCCCGTGCCGGCGAGCAGCTCGCCACTGCCGTCACTGGCTCCGTCAGAGACTTTGCTGTCTTCCAGGACGGTGACTCCCTCAGCGTCTACTACAACGCTCTGCTCTATAGAGAGCAGCGTATCGAGTACTTCGGCGAGCAGTTCAAGCAGGCCGCCGCTGCCTTCCAGAAGGACCCCTCTGTGCCTATCTCGCAGGTGTCCCTCATTTCCGAGAAGATGAAACAGATCCTCCCTGACCCGGTTGCTGACCTCGACTGGTCCAACTACCGTGGTGCTATCCAGGACATCTTCAGCGACAACGCCGACAAGTTCCCCGACAGAACCTGCGTCATCGAGACCGCCTCCTTCCTCGACCCTTCCACCCGCAACCGCCGCTTCACCTACCAGCAGATCGATCAAGCCTCCAACGTTGTCGGCCACTACCTCGTCAAGACCGGTATCAAGCGCGGTGACATCGTCATGATCTACGCCTACAGAGGTGTCGACCTCATGGTCGCCGTCATGGGTACCCTCAAGGCCGGTGCCACTTTCTCCGTCATCGACCCTGCCTACCCACCAGCCCGTCAGAACATCTACCTGAAGGTTGCCGACCCCGCCGGTATCATCGTCATCAAGAAGGCCGGTACCATCTCCCACCTCGTCGAGTCCTACATCGAGAACGAGCTCAACGTCAAGACCAGACTCAACTCTCTTGAGCTTCAGGACGACGGTTCCGTCCTCGGCGGTGCTGCCACTTCTGACAGCTCCGTTGACGCTCTTGCCAGCTATGCTGCCCTCAAGGCCGAGCGCACCAACGTCCTCGTTGGCCCTGACTCCAACCCAACCCTCTCTTTCACCTCTGGCTCCGAGGGTCTTCCAAAGGGTGTCCTTGGCCGTCACTTCTCTCTCGCCTACTACTTCCCATGGATGGCCAAGAGGTTCGGCCTCTCCTCGAAAGACAGATTCACGATGCTCTCTGGTATCGCCCACGACCCTATCCAGAGAGACATGTTCACTCCTCTCTTCCTCGGCGCTACCCTTCTGGTGCCTACTGCGGACGATATCGGTACTCCAGGCCGTCTTGCCGAGTGGATGGGTGAGCATGCTGCTACCGTTACTCATTTGACCCCTGCCATGGGCCAGCTTCTTTCTGGCCAGGCTACCGCCAAGATCGAGTCCCTGCACCACGCCTTCTTCGTCGGTGACATTCTCACCAAGAGAGACTGCCTCCGTCTGCAGACTCTTGCTGAGAACTGTTACATCGTCAACATGTACGGTACCACCGAGACTCAGCGTGCTGTCTCGTACTATGAGATCCCATGCAAGTCTGAGGACGCTCGCTTCCTCGAGAGCCAGAAGGATGTCATGCCTGCCGGCAAAGGCATGCAGAACGTCCAGCTGCTCGTTGTCAACCGTAACGACAGAACCCAGACTTGTGGTGTCGGTGAGGTCGGCGAGATCTATGTCAGAGCTGCTGGTCTTGCTGAGGGCTACAGGGGCCTTCCAGACCTGAACAAGCAGAAGTTCATCAACAACTGGTACTGCTCCGCTGACAAGTGGACTGCCAAGGACAAGGCTTTGGACAAGGGTGAGCCTTGGAGAGAGTTCTGGTTCGGACCTCGTGACCGTATGTACAGAAGTGGTGACCTCGGTCGCTACCTTCCAGACGGTAACTGCGAGTGCTGCGGTAGAGCTGATGACCAGGTCAAGATCAGAGGCTTCCGTATCGAACTTGGTGAGATCGACACTCACATCTCCCAGCACCCACTGATCAGACAGAATGTCACCCTCGTCAGAAACGACAAGAATGGTGAGAAGACTCTTATCTCGTTCGTTGTTCCTAAGGAGATCGCTGACCTCGAGGCCTACCAAGACAAGTCTGAGGACATTGAGCATATCGCTGACCCTATTGTCAAGGGCCTGGTTGAGTTCCGTGCTCTCATCACTGACCTGAAGGCACACCTCAAAAAGAGACTGGCAAACTACGCCATCCCGTCACTCATTGTCCCAATGAGAAAGCTGCCTCTGAACCCTAACGGTAAGGTCGACAAGCCTAAGCTTCCATACCCATCGGGCCAGCAGCTGCAGGAGGTTTCTAAGTTTGCCGAGCAGGACCAGGAGAACGTCGAGTTTTCCGACATGGAGGCCCAGATAAGAGACCTGTGGCTCGATGTTCTTCCAAACAGACCGGCTGCTGTCTACCCTGATGACTCTTTCTTCGACCTCGGTGGCCACTCTATCCTGGCTACCCGTATGATCTTCCAGCTGCGTAAGGACTTGGGTATCGACGTTCCACTTGGAACCATCTTCAAGTTCCCAACTATTGAGTTGTTTGCTGAGGAGGTTAACCGTGTTGCCAACAACACCGTTGCCAAGGAGGACGTTGCCGCTGCCAACGTTGACTACTATGAGGATGCCAAGAACCTCACGAGCAACCTCCTGAAGCCAGCCTACAACACGAACTACGGTGTTGACTTCAAGGGCCGCATCAACGTCTTTGTGACTGGTTGCACTGGTTTCCTTGGTTCCTTCATTGTTCAGGAGCTGCTCTCCAGATCCCAGCTTGACATCCACATCTTTGCCCACGTCAGAGCCAAGACCCCTGAGGAGGGTATGGAGAGACTGGTCAAGACCGGTACCGCCTACGGCATCTGGAAGGATTCTTGGGCCGACAAGGTTACTGTTGTGATTGCCAACCTTGCCAAGCCACAGCTTGGCCTGGACGATGCTGAGTACAGAAAGCTCGGCGATGAGATCGATGTTATCATTCACAACGGTGCTCTCGTCCATTGGGTGTATCCATACTCCCAGCTGAGAGACCCTAACGTGATCTCCACCATCAACGTTCTGAACCTTGCCTCCGAGGGTAAGGCCAAGAACTTTGCCTTTGTCTCGACCACCTCTACCCTCGATGTGCCATACTACAACGAGCTGGCTGACAAGCTGGTTTCTGAAGGTAAGGGCGGTGTTCAGGAGGCTGATGACCTTATGGGATCGTCTCGTGGACTGACTACCGGTTACGGACAGTCCAAGTGGTCTGCTGAGTACATCATTAGAAGAGCCGGCGAGAGAGGTCTCAGAGGTGCTATTGTTAGACCTGGTTACGTCCAGGGTTGCTCGACCACCGGTGCCGCCAACACCGACGACTTCCTTCTGCGTATGCTGAAGGGATGTGTTGAGGTCAACGAGTACCCAACGATTGAGAACAACGTGAACACTGTCCCAGTTGACCACGTTGCCCGTGTTGTTGTTTCCTCTGCCCTTCACCCACCAAAGGCTGACGGCAAGACCAACCTTCCAGTCGTGCAGGTGACTGGTCACCCACGTATCAAGTTCACTGAGATGCTGGGCTCTCTTTCCAAGTACGGATACAACTGCACCAAGTCGAGCTACGACGACTGGAAGAAGGCTGTCGAAAGATACGCCATTGAGGACGCCCATATCGACTGCGCTCTGTTCCCACTTCTTCATTTCGTTCTTGGAAACCTCCCTGAGGACACCAAGGCTCCAGAGCTCGATGACAAGAATGCCGTCGAGACTCTGAAGGCCGATGTCAAGCTGAACAGCGACGGCAAGGACTACTCCTCTGGAGAAGGTGTCACTACCAAGGTTATGGGTGTCTACATCTCGTACCTTACGCAGATCGGCTACCTCCCAGTTCCAACTGAGAAGGGCGAGCTTCCTTTGCCAGACATTAAGGTGAGCGACGCTTCGATGAAGCTCATCAAGGCCGGTGCCGGTACTAGATCGAGTGCCGCCGGCAAGTAAAGCAAGTAGAAAGACTTTTATAATTATAATCACGTTTGTCAGAATCCACCGGTAGCGCTACCTCTGTAGATCTCCTCTATAATCTCGTTCCCGAGGATTGTCTTGGAAACGATTCCCTGGACGTCCTCTGGGAGGACTCTGCCGTACCATATGACGTCGCCGTTCCGTTTAAATATAAGCACATTGGCCGCATAGACGTGCCCGCCAACGTGTGACATGTATCCAACCTCGACCTGAGTCTGTGGGATGTTGTTTAGTGCAAGGACCTTCTCAAACTCTTCCCTGATGATTGGCGCAAACTTGCCGCACCGGAGATCTCTCTGCGTGTGACCACAAATAAGCACGTAGTCTCTGTCCAGCGGCTCCTGCTTGAACGATTGGCGAAGCTCTGGGTCTTCCTCACCGCTCGTGAATGCCATCACAAAATCCTTCTGGCGGTCCTTCGGGACCTCGACCTGGATTCCATCCGGATATATAGCAAATAGTTCTGTGTTTGGAGCGGTCTCATGCTCCAGGCTGGTCATGTTCACCATGACCGGGTGCCGGCCGTCGGTGTGCTCTCTGCGTAGCTTGTTCAGGTCAGCGATGGCAGTTCCCTGCGCCGCCTCGAACCGTTTCGGCCACGAATCGTGGTCTTTTATGCCGCTCAGTGTCACCAGGTGCTTGTAGAGCCCCACGGTCGAGTTTTTGATCGGCCTTTCGTTATCAACCTGCAAGCCGGGCCCAAGATCCGGGTACTGGCAGTAAGTGCAGCCGGTGTCGACGGTAGGAGCAGGACACTTTGGAATGTATTTGTAGGGGACCTTGATAGAAGTGCAGAATCGGCGAAGCATCATAGTGTATATTTGATGTCGGGTTCCGGCCCCGTCGTGAGGGTTACTTTTATAGGTGTGTCACTTGGAAGGACTTAAGTCCGGGAAAATTTTAGAGATCTCGAATCTGTCACCAATTTAA
>JADIOY010000245.1:0-14071 GCA_018344475.1 Xiuguozyma silvatica | reverse complement strand
GGGGGGGGGGGGGGGGGGGGGGGGGGTAGAAATGGCCTCGAAAGTCCAGCGATTATAGTGCAGAAGTGGCGCGGCAGGAGGCAGAAAATATGTGGCTGGTGCTGGCTGGTGCTGGCTGGTGCTCTTCCCGCCCTCCTCCCGTGCCTCGCGCAGACCCTCTCCGGCGTGCAGCTCTTTTTCCCGCACTCCTCGCTCGCACCCGAGCGGCCTTTTCGCTGCGCTCTTTTTTTCACAATATTTTTTTTTCCGCTCTCAGCGTGGACTTTTTGGTACTGGCGCCCACAGTCCCTGTTTTCACCCCCTCTCGCCATATATTAATAATCGGCCTCTTTTGCTAAGGGAACCACGACCACCGGCTTTTTAAGCGTGACTTCAGTTCACTCAGTAGCCAGTTCACCCAGCGCAACGTCCATAACTCTCGGAGATCGCTAGCAAGGATCCCTATCTGGCAGTTTACACCCCCTGCTTCACACCCCCGCCCCAAAAGAGAAAAGCCGTTGTAAAATTCATCATTATGACATCATCATCTAATGCGGCCGCCAGCAAACGCTCCGCAGAAGTCAGCGGACCCAGCTCCGAAACAACGCTCGATCTCGAGCCCAACCCGTTCGAGCAATCCTTTGCGCAGAAGAAGGCCGTTTCGACGTCGCCCCAGCTCGTCCACGCCGGCGTCTCCGGCCCCCACCTTCAGCACGCTAGGGCACCCTCTGGGCACATGTCACCGCCGATCCTCACGCCTGGCGGCACCAGAAGACACCCTTCCTCGATGCTCCCGCCGCCGCCGGCCCTGGTCTCGCCCGATGGTATGAACGCCGGCGGTTCTCTTCCTGGAACCCCTGGCCTCTGGTCGGCCTTCTTCGGCACCAACGGCGTCACCCCGGGAACTGGTATCACTCCTGGCACTGGTATCACTCCGGGAACTGGAATCACTCCGGGAACTGGAATAACTCCTGGTTCTGGTATGACTTCTGCCGTCGGAATTACTTCTGGCTCTGGTATCACGCCAGGCGCCGGAATTACTCCGGGCGCCGGTGTCACTCCGGGCGTGGGCACGGGCACAGGTATCACACCAGGCTCGGCTGCAACGCCAAACACCGTTGCGTATTTTGCGCAGGTTATAGCTGAAAACGGCACCCTTCCGGCCTCCCAGCAGACTCCAACGGAACCTCAAGGTAGATCCCAGCAGTCCCAGCAGCAACAGCAGCAGACGCAGCAGGCCCGTTCCCAGCAGACTCCTGGCCAGATGGCTGGCCAGATGACGGGCCAGATGACGGGCCAGATGACGGGCCAGTTCCCTGCCCAGTCCAACACCTCTGGCACCGCCCAGTACCAGATGTACAGCTTCCCGAAGCGTGGAACGAGCTCCACCTCCGGTACTCCGAACGCCAGCGAAACCGCACAAGGAAATGCCCTTCCCTCGTTCAACCTCGGCCCATCGCCGCCGCCGATCACCTCGAACCTGATGTACCGCAAGAACCAGAAGCCGGTGGCGCCAAAGATCGAAGACGGCAAGAAGCGGCCTTTGGAGGCCTCCACCGCCGCCACTACCGCAACTACCTCCAGTAACGCTGCCACGGTAGGTGGTACCTCCACCACCGGCAACATTGACGGCTCCACAGACTTCCTCCCGCCTCAGAAGAAGCGCCGCGGCAAGAAGAAGCGCGGCGACATGAGCGAGAACGAGAAGCGCCAGTCCTTCCTCGAGAGAAACCGCGTCGCCGCATCGAAGTGCCGCCAGAGAAAGAAGATGATGCTCGAGAAGATGAAGGAGGACCTCGAGTTCTACTCGTCGCAGTACTCATCGATGGCCACCCAGCTGAGCGTGCTTCGGGAGCACGTTCTGACCTTGCGCACCATACTCTACGCCCACCGCCACTGCCCCCAGCTTGTTGAACAGGTGGGCGGTGCCGAGACCCTCGACACGCTTCTCAACAGTACCAACTACGTTGTCCAGTTGCCCGAGCCCCACGAGATGAAGCCGCCGTCTGAGATGGACCAGATGAGAAACTAATTGTACCCTACACATATATACGCATATATACGCCTCTCCGCGCGGCCCTCCAAGGACCCCAGAGGCTCGCATCGTCCGGTGTCACACCGAGCATACATACGTTATAGATATCGTTCTAAGATCCACCGAAGTAATTGCAAGCAGCGATCTCCGGGCCCCTTACCCTTACTTTACCGACTCGGCTTTGGTATTTTCCCCTTTTGGACATCACTTCGTTCATCCGCCGCCATGTCGTACAACTACCTCAAGAACGTCGGCAAGTTCCTCTGCATCGGCAGAAACTACATGGCCCACATCAAGGAGCTCAACAACGCCAAGCCCGCCGAGCCCTTCTTCTTCATCAAGCCACAATCGTCGGTGCTCAAGCAGGGGGAAGGTGCTGTCCTGGTTCCGCAGGGGGTCACTGTGCACCACGAAGTCGAGCTCGCCTGCATCGTCGGCAAGGAGCTGAAGAACCTCGATCCGGTGGCGTTTGGTCCTGAGGAGGCCATCAAGGCCATCAGCGGCTACGCGTTGGCCATTGACATGACGGCCAGAAACGTCCAGGACGCTGCCAAGAAGAAGGGTCTTCCCTGGACGATCGGCAAGGGCTTCGACACCTTCCTGCCGCTCAGCCGTGAGATCCGCAAGGACCTCATCAAGGACCCATACAACGTCCAGTTGAACCTCAAGGTCAACGATGTTCAGCGTCAGCAGGACCTGACGAACCTGATGATCTTCCCGATCCACCAGTTCCTCAGCAAGATGTCCTCGATCATGACCCTCAACCCTGGCGACGTCATTCTCACTGGAACGCCGAAGGGCGTCGGCAAGATCGAGCCTGGCGACAAGATCGAGGCCTGGGCTTCGGTCGACGGCAACGTGCTCGAGGACTCCGTGATGTCCTACGACGTTGAGCAGAAGCCTGGCCCATACAGATTTACCGGTGAATGATCTAGCTATTCAATACAGTACAATGCCTATTTAAAGCTTGGGCCCGGCATGTGCATGTAGTTGCGGTTGTACAGGTCGCCGGCAGTGTTGAATCCTTTGAACTTGAGCGACGTCGTGTCGACGTAGCTCTCGTTCAGCTCGTCGATGCTGTTGACGCCGAGGAACTTCATGTCCCGCTTCATCTCACGCTTGAGGATCTCGATGGCACGGTCGACGCCCGGTTGGCCGTAGGTGGCCATCGCGTAGGCAAACGGCCGTCCCAGGCCAACACCAGAGGCTCCCAAGCATAGCGCCTTGAGAATGTCGGATCCGCGCCGGACTCCACCGTCGATGTAAACCTTGAACTGGGTCTTGTCGATGCCGTTCTCCTTGAGCAGCTTGGTGGATTCTTGGAGGATTTCGATCGGGGGCATCGCAAAGTCCATCTGGCGGCCGCCGTGGTTCGAGATGACCACACCACCCAATCCCAACTGGGCGGCCTTCAAAACGTCCTCTCTGTTGAGAACACCCTTCAGCAGGACGGGCAGCTTGGTGGCCCTGTTGATCCGGTCGATGTCGTCCCAGGTGAGCGGCTTGTACGGTCTCTCGTCGTCACAGTAGAAGTTGAGGTCGTCGGAGTCCTCGCTGGACAGCGACTGCCTGACCTTGATGTCCTTCTCCCTGTTACCGGCACAGGGGAGGTCGGCGTTGACGAAGAAGCAGGTGATGTTCGGGTTCTCCCTCTCCATCATCTGGAAGTAGGCCGGAGCCTCTGCCAGTTGCTTCGAGTTGTAGAAGTGGCACTGGAGAAAGACGTTCTGGCCAGTGCCGCTGTTCTCCTTGATGAACTCCGAGATGGGTGTGAAAGAGCACTGGTGCGGCACCATGTACGGGATCCTCTGGTCAGCAGCGGCTCGGATGAGGTTCTTCTCGGCGTCCGGGTCGGCCCTTGGAGCGCCAGCAAAGGCGGTGATGTAGAATGGGGCGTCGAATTCGGCACCGTAGAAGCCTTCCTTGCACTTTGGGTTGGCCTGCTCGACGTCGACCATGCACCGGGGCCGGAAGAAGATGCGGCCAAAGGCGTAGTGGTTCTCTCTGAGCGAGAACTCGTCGTCCGCACCGGTCGAGTAGTATCCCCATGTTCCAGGGTCGATCGTCTCCCTGGCAACGGCTTCGAAGTCGTCCAGACTGAGGATCTGGCTGAGGTCTGGCTTCTTCTTTAAAGGTGCGGAACCCTCTTCCTCGTCCTCGTCCTCGTCCTCATCCGCATCCTCGTCCTCATCTTCCTCCTCACCGTACCATCCATCGTCGATGACGATTACCCTCGGCTTCGACCTGTGCTTTCGCTTCGAATCGTTCAGGATGTCGTGAGCAATGGCACTGTAAGTAGCATAAGTGGCAATTCCGAGCCCGACGGTGCCGATGGTCAATGCCAACGGAGCGTGCCGAGGACTGATAAGGCCCCTGGCTGTTCTGAGCTGTGCTAGGAGCTGCGTTCGGAAGCACGCTCTCATTGCAAACAAATATGTGGCAGGCCGAGTAAAGTAAATTGATGGACCCGACGGAGATAAGCCTATATATAGCTTCCTCGGGGCACAGTCTCCGGCTGCATCTTGACGTCCCACAACTCTCCCCGAGATCTTATCGCCAGGCTCGGGTTGCCCAATCGGGTAATACTCGACCCTCGGCATTAGGGACGTGCGGAACCGGATGTCTAACCTGTGAGCCCTGCCGATCCCTGCCGAACCATGCCGAAACGAGCATGCACACCCTTTACAAAAACACCCCTAACACCCTGTTTCCTCCCTCTCCCCACCCAGTCCCAATTAACAACCCTACCCGCTCCCCATAGTAAACTCCCTCCAACTCCCTCCAATTCCCTCCAACTCCCTCTCACTCCCTCTCACTCCCTCTCACTCCCTCGCGCTCCCTCCAACTCCCTCTCTCAAAAACCTCCTCAAATTTTGGATCATTACTATTTTTTTTTTTTTTCTAGGAGGTTTTCAACCCAGTTTAGCACCCTATCCCTTTCCTCCACAATGCCAGAGACACAGGTTGCCACCTCCACGAGCGCTGCCGACAAGGCGGGCGACGCCACTTCTGCTGCCGCCGCCGTCGCGTCCGCCAGAGAGCACAGAACCGCCGCCCACACGCACATCAAGGGCCTCGGCCTCGACGAGAAGGGATACGCCAAAAAGAACGACGGTGGCTTTGTTGGCCAGACGGAGGCCAGAGAGGCCGCCGGCGTTGTCGTCGACCTGATCAAGTCTAAGAAGATGAGCGGCAAGGCTATTCTGCTGGCCGGGGCCCCCGGTACTGGAAAGACTGCGCTTGCGCTCGCCGTGTCGCAGGAGCTCGGCCCGAAGGTGCCCTTCTGCCCCGTCGTTGGATCGGAGCTGTACTCTGCCGAGGTCAAGAAGAGCGAGGCGCTGATGGAGAACTTCCGCCAGGCGATCGGCCTGAGAATCAAGGAGACCAAGGAGGTGTACGAAGGTGAGGTGACGGAGCTGACGCCCGAGGAGGCCGAGAACCCGCTCGGCGGCTACGGCAAGACGATCAAGCACGTCATCGTCGGCCTCAAGACGTCCAAGGGCACCAAGACGCTCAAGCTCGACCCGGCCATCTACGAGGCCATCCAGAAGGAGCACGTCGCTGTCGGCGACGTCATCTACGTCGAGGCCAACACCGGCTCGGTCAAGAGAGTCGGCCGCTCCGACGCCTACGCCACAGAGTTCGACCTCGAGGCCGAAGAGTACGTCCCGCTGCCCAAGGGAGACGTCCACAAGAAGAAAGAGATCGTTCAGGACATCACCTTGCACGACCTCGACGTCGCCAACGCTAGACCCCAGGGTGGCCAGGATATCCTGTCGATGATGGGCCAGCTGCTGAAGCCACGCAAGACTGAGATCACAGAGAAGCTCCGCGCAGAGGTCAACAAGATGGTCAGCAAGTACATCGACCAAGGCGTCGCCGAGCTCGTCCCTGGAGTGCTCTTCATCGACGAGGTCAACATGCTCGACATCGAGTGCTTCACCTTCCTTAACAAGGCCCTCGAGAGCGACATCGCTCCGGTCGTCATTCTCGCCTCCAACAGAGGCGTCACCACCGTCAGAGGCACCGACGAGAAGTCTCCACACGGCATCCCTCCAGACCTCTTGGACAGATTGCTCATCGTGCGCACGCTGCCGTACGGCCACGACGAGTGCAAGAGCATCCTGCTCAAGCGTTCCAAGGTGGAAGGCACTGCCCTGTCCGAGGATGCCCTCGACAAGCTCGCCTCGCAGGCCATCAACACCTCCCTCAGATATGCTCTCCAGATCATGTCGCCGGCCTCTGTCATCGCAGGCACGGACGGCCGTAGCCAGGTCGAGGTCAAGGACGTCGACGAGGCTCTGTCGCTCTTCCTCGACGCTAAGCGCAGCACCAAGGTCCTTGAGGAATCCCAGGGAGGGTACCTGTAAAGTAGGAGACGAGACGAGACGAGACGAGACGAGACGAGGAGAAAATTTGTTACTATTAGTGCTACTACACATCAAAATATACAAAGCATCAGTTAGAGAGAGGTTTATTGGCACGTAAGTTCTAGTTCGAGGCTGACGTAGGCTTCGGTCCGCCGAGCTCGGCGCACTCCTTGAGGAACTCGCTGGCGTTGCAGATCTCCGTCGAGCCGTACGCAACCAATTTCTGTGGCGACCCTCCAGCGGCACCCTGGGACTCGTTCGTAGTGTTGCACCAGTCCTGCAAGTTCGAGTACTCGAGGTAGTTGCCGCCGCCAATGACGAACACGATCGACTCGTTGTAGGATCCGCGCTTCGGAGGACGCGAGTGCGAGCCACGGGTCACGTTAGGGTCGAAGTAGAGGTAGTCGTCGGTGAGCTTGATCGAGTCCTGCTTGGCAGATCCCGGCGTCATGATCGACTCCACGATGTTGGTGATCGGCAAGTTCTTGTTGGCAGGAAGCAGCGACTTGACAGAAGAAATGATCGTACCGAGACCTTCGGAGATCTTGTTCTCGCCGGTCAATCCGACCAGCTTGTTTGTGAGAGAGCCAAAGAGAGCGCCAGTGTTGGCGACGGCGCTGCCGCCGCGCGAACCGGACGATGCTCCAGAGCCGCCCACGTCGCCGCTGTTCATGGCGGACATCTTGTTGATCTCCTTGACCTTCTTGATGTACTCGAGAGGACGCATGTCGCAGCCTTGCTCCTTCAGGCTGGCCTCGACCTGCTTGCAGTAGTTGTCCGGCAGGTCGCACTGCAGGTACATGATAATATATGTGCGGAGCTTGTCCTCGACGGTGTCAGGCGACGACGAGTCCTTGACGAGGTCGAGGAACGACTTCTGGGTCTTTGGGTCGGAGAGCTCCTGCTCGATCTCAAAGAACTGGTCGAGGTGCTTCGTGTCGAGCTCCTTGATCAGGTTCGTCAGCACCGACATGTGCTTGTCAATGATGGTCTTCCTCTGGGTCAGCTCTGGGAGCGCCTTGATGGCCTCCTGGATGTGTTGCGTGTCGCCCTGGTCGTTCGGGTCGATGTCCTTGATCGACGAGTAGCCCGTCTTGCTGGTGATCTCTTTGGCCTCGGCGGTGTAGTTGTTGAGCTCTGTCTCAACGTTTTCGACGGCGTTCGGGAACGGGAGGTTGGCGTTGTCGTTCCAAAAGAAGTCGTTCGGGTCGATGTCGTACTTCTGGACGGTCTTGTTGCCATTCTCGTCGACGGTGTCGATCTCGATAGTGTTGCGCTCCAGCTTGAACACGTCGCTCACCATGCACTCGTAGATCCACGAGTGCGCAAACATCGACGAGAGGTCGACGTTACGGTCGAGGATCACCAGGACGAGCCGCTCCTGGCTAGAGTTGACGCTCCGTCTGTGCGTGTTGATGACGTGGTCGCGCAGCCGCTGATCGAGTCTCTGCGAGATCAGCTCGGCGGCTCCACCGCGGTTGCACCGAATGATCGGCACGGTCCCCATCGTCAGCACGGTGCAGAACAGGCCCGACACGATCTCGTCGACTTTGGCGGTGATCTCGTCCTCGGTGGTGTGCGGATCGTTGAATTGGGCGTAGACGTTGGCCATCTCGAGCGAAAACAGGTTCTGCTCGGTCACAACGAAGTCGAGGTACTGGTCGTACACCTGGCGGATCATCTGCGCCTTGCCTGCCTGCGCCATCTTCTTGGCGAACTCCTCCAGCAGCGACCGGTTCAAAGAACTCGTAAAGTTGACGTAGAGGTTCGCGTACTGGTCGCTCTCGGCGTCCTTGATCGTGGCGGCGATGTTCTCTGGGGTCGGCCGGAAGAAGTAGATGGCGGGCACATCCGGCAGTGAGGCGCGTCTCTTGTTAACGTACGTGTGCATCGTGATTCCGTACTCGAGAAGGTCGTTGACCCGCAACACAGAGGACACGATGGCACCGGACCGATCGTCCAAAACGAGCACCTTCCAGACGAGCTCCTCCTGGTTTGAGGACGAGACGAGGTTCTTCTCGACGTCGACGTTCAGATGGAGCATTTTCTTGAGCTTGGCGATCTGCCGCTCCCGCAAGGTCGGCGGAGTCTCCAAGAGTGACATTACTATGAGGAGTTTGTTTGGGGTGAGGTGAGAAATAATTGGGCACCTTTTTTTTTTCCATGTTCACCTTCTCTATATTCACCTTCACCTTCTCTATTCACCTTCTCTATAACCTATATAACAGTGTGCGATGACTTGATATACACATATATATCTCGTCTGTAGTATGTGTGCGTGCGTGCGTACGTGCGCCACCGTTTCAGTACGGCAGCGTCTATATAAAAAAAAAGCCAAGATGGCTTCGGGTCGCTTTAGGCAATGCGAGCAACGGGTCCACCTGGAGAGTGCTTGTGGCGGGCAGTGAGGATCTCGACTCCGTCCTCCGTCACGAGCAGGGTGTGCTCGAACTGTGCGCTCGGCTTGCCGTCAGCAGTGGTGGCGGTCCAGTTGTCGGGCCACAGGATGTCTCTCCAGGTGCCCATGTTGAGCATCGGCTCGATCGTGAAGCAGACGCCGGCCTTGCAGGTGCCGACGGACTTGTTGTGAGCGTAGTGGGGGATCTCTGGCTGGCAGTGGAACAGCGAGTTGACGCCGTGGCCGCAGTAGGTCTTGACGACGGAGACGTTGTTGGCCCTGGCATGCTCCTCGATGACGTTACCGAACGAGCGGAAGGCCACGCCGGGCTTGACGGTCTCGATGGCCTTCATGGTGGCCTCGCGGGTGGTCTCGACGAGGTTGACGAGGTCCTTGTCCTTCTTGGCCTTCTCGCCGACGTAGTACGTCTCGTTCAAGTCGGCGTGGAAGCCGTTCTTGTAGAACGAGACGTCGAGGTTGACGATGTCGCCATCCTTCAGGACGGTCTTGTCAGGGATGCCATGGCAGATGACCTCGTTGACACTCGTGCAGACACTCTTCGGGTAGTTGAAGTAGTTGAACGGAGATGGGTATCCCTTGCGCTTGATCGACTCCTCGTACACGATGCGGTCGATCTCCTCGGTGGTGACGCCGGGGCGCACGGCGGCACCGGCCTTGTCGAGGATCTCGCGTCCCAGGGCACACACCTTGCGCATCTCCTTGATCTCGTCGGCATTGAGGACCCGCACCTTGTTCGTGCGGTCGTTCTTCAGCTCCGAGACCGGGTTGCCGTCGGCGGCGTAGTCCGGCTTGCCGATCTTGTCGGGAACACGCGGCTCGATGGTCAGCGGGTAGTTCGCCTTGACACTGCCGGCGTACTCAAAGTCCGGGAATGGATCGTAAGAGTCGCATCCATCCTTGGCATGGTAGGCCTTGTGAGTTCCCCAGGCCTCCTTGAAGCACTTCGACGAGCAGAAGAAGCATTTAATGTCGGCCTTGAGGCAGATAGGGCATTTCAAGTTCGACGTGGTTGGCTTGCCGCACTTCGGCGAGGCGCAGTAGTGGTACTCTTCGGCGACTGGCGACATTTGGTTGGAAAGAAGAATAGGCAGAGAGAAAGAAAAAAAAAAAAAAAAAAGTTGATGAAATTTTTTTTGGCCTGAGTTCTCTCAGCGTCTCTATATCTTGTTTTAAGCATGCCGCTCAAACAGCTCAAGGGATATACGGTGTTTGCGGTGCAGCTGGACAGCTGCGACGGGTTCGCCAAGCCCGTGCACTACATGTACATCAAAAAGCACGTGACCAAGGCACAGTCCGAGACGAAGACGAGGTCGCTGTTCGTCGTGAACGTGCCCGTTGGAGCCGATTTCGGCAGTGTCAAGAAGCTGATGAGCGATGTGGCGCTGGGAGCACCGATCGAGAGCTTCGAGCAGACGGAGTACTACGACGTGGACGGTACGATGCGGTGCGAGTTGAACGTTAATATGAGCAAGCTGAGCAACCCGGACTTTGGCGAGGAGATCGAGGCCAACAGGGTCCCCGTTGGCTGCGGAGTGGTAACCTTCCTGGACCGGGACGGCATGGAGCTGGCGCTGAAGAGCATCGGGAAGCTCGTGATGGGTGAAAAGAAGCCACCGGTGTGGGAGGTGCTGCCGAAGGGGAAGACCGGCCAGGACAGGTACGTTCCATTGAACAACCGGCTCGATGCGGAGTCGCTCTCAGAGGAGGTGGCGCGGGCCATGCGGGAGTTCCAGCAGCGGGAGAAGGAGGTCGAGGAGGAGCTGACGAGCATGCGCGAGACGGTTGATGCGGACGGCTTCACGGTGGTCGTGGGTCCACACAGGAAGACGAAGAGCGGCATCATGGGCTCGCTGCGGACGTTGAAGGACCTCGAAAGCGACGAGCGCACCGCCAAGAAGATGAAGAAGAAGGAGAAGAAGGACTTCTACCGGTTCCAGATCCGGGAGCGCAAGAAGCAGGAGGTGAACGACCTGCTGAAGAAGTTCAAGGACGACCAGGAGCGTGTCAAGGAGATGCGCGAGAAGCGCAAGTTCAAGCCGTATTAGGCGGATACTATAGATAGATAGATAGATAGATAGATAGATAGATAGATCCGAGATTGGTCGGTACGTACGTAAATATGCATTAAGTGGTGGTGAGTGTATGTGTGTTCGCGGCCCGCTAGAGGCGTCCTCCGGGCGTGTTCAACTCCGGGTAGTCCAGGCCGTCGGCCTCGTCGACCTGCCGAAGCATCATCGAAGGGTTCAGGCCCATCTCGGTGAGCTCGCGGAACACGACGACGGGCTTCTCCTCGTAGTCGAGCACACGCTCCTGGTCGCCGTAGACGATGACGAGTGCGTACTTGTTCCACTCGGAGGTCTCGAGCCCGTGGCTCTTCATGGCCTGCTGGATGATCTTGAAGCAGCGGTCCTCCGTTCTGGCACGCAGCTGTTTGAGCGGCTCGGGCTGCTTTCCATAGCTCTTGGTGCTACTGATGCTGTGTGAGCTGGCCGCCTTGGACACCAGCTTGGGCCGCGTCGCACGCACCGCCTGCGCTGCCGTCATCACCTCAGCCGATGAGAACATTGACTGGACGTCCTGCGTAGCAATCGAGCGTGCCGGACTCTCTTGGAAGTGCTGTGCGACAGAGTCGAACTGGCCCGTGTCGGACCCAGAGTGGTGCGACGACACCGACGGCGACGTCGGAGTCTTTGGTGTGTGCGGTGGGATCATCAGGCTGCTTCTCCTGCTGGCGGATCGACTGACGGTAGTGCTCGAATTGCCGCTTCCGCCGATCGGTCTCGCCTGGTTGTGCAGGCCAGGACCTTCCGGTGTCGGCAGCGGCTTCCGGTCCTTCTTCTCCTTGAGGATCGGCAGCACGTCCTCCCTGAGCTTCTCGAACTGCGACGCCAGCGCCTGGTTACAGCTGCCGTGGTCCAGCACTTCCTCCCTGATGTCCCGAGACAGGCTCTCGACGAGCTGCACGGCGAACGCCGTCGACTGCAGCTGCGTCAGCAACGGGTGTGCGCTAGACGTGACCTGGCTCACGTTCTTCTCGGTCAGTAACGACTGGATGTCCTTCAGTAGCGACAGCCTCAGTCTCAGGGGCTCGATGCCCATCTCCTTGAGCTCCTCAGAGTTCAGCAGCGGCAGCGTCAGCCCGGTGATGTTATGCGACCGGAACGCGTCGACGACGTCGTCCGCATACTGTGCATTTTTCAGCCACAGCAGCAGCTGGTCGTTCTTCCACTTCAGCATGGCAGAAAGAGTTGAGGGGTGGGCAGATCGACAAGCTTACCCGACTAGGAAAATTCTTGGATGATCCAAATGTGAATGAGGAAAGCAACGTGCGATGTAGTTAGGTCAGGCGGTTTTCTACGTTCGTCTAAGGTATGTTTGGACTTCTACTGCTGGTAACTACATCTCGGGGCCTCCGTGTGACCTTTCGAAGCGATGCTCTCCTGACTCCTGGGACTACTGTGGTGCATGTGATGAGCACAGCAGAAGACGGACCTGGACTTCTAAAAAAAAAAATGCTCGAAAAAAAAAATAAGCGCTGAGCGACTAGCCCTACGCGGGGCTCGAACCCGCAACCTTGTGATTAAGAGTCACACGCTCTACCGATTGAGCTAGCAAGGCGCTTATGTTGTAGCCGTAGGAGTTAGTGGAATGCAAGGGGTCGCAAACTTGGGCAGTAGGGGGCGCGAGGGTGAACTGAGTGTCACTGAGCCGTATTAGAGGAGACATAGGTTGATTAGGGGACAAACCGAGGCTATCAAAGGTGAGTTTGATTGACTCCAGTGGTAGTTTCCTTTCTTTCTGGAGTAGGTTTTTTGAGCGAGTTGTAGTATTGATTTGGTGGGAGAAATGTATTACTTCTGTTTGGAGTAGTACTAGAATAATTGTAGAATGAAACAAGACTAACCACGCCGATAGAGGTATAATTCGACCTACAGAGCTACATCGACGAGGTCTACGTAGCCAGAGACACCTACAGAAGGCATTCCAAATGTATACTAACGGGCCACCAGGTTGATCACCAGGCTCTTTGGAGTCCTTTAATTCTTTCGCGTTTCTACACCTCAAAACAAAACAAGAGCCATGTCGCAGGAAAGACCGTGGAGACAGGGGCCGAAGAGGCGGGCGACGATCATGCAGGGGTCTGTGGGACGGGGGTCCGTGGGACGGCCCAGACCGTTGGTGGCTGCCGACGTGACGCGCCAATCGATCTACTACTCTTCGCGGACGGCCGCGAGAGGCGCTAACAGACTCCAGCAGGAGAGGCTGAACGAGTTGGACGAGGTCGAGCGGGCGATCACCAGGACGCTGCAAGGGATCGACAGGAACCTGTCAAAGTGCAACAGCATCCTCACGGAGCGGGTTCTGCCGACACTCGAGAAGTACAACGGCCACTCGGAGACGATCTTCGAGAACGTTGGCCACATCAAGGAGTTCTTTGAGAACGCTGCGGACGTCAACATCGTAACGGAGGAGGAGCCCGAGGGGGAGAACATCATGGAGGCTGCAGCGGAGGAGTTGGGGACCGATACGAATGTGGCTGCAACGGTATCTACAGGATCGGTCTCGGACACGGGGGCGGCCGTAGCAGCTGCCAACTCTCGCTACAGAGAAAACTTCAGCGACGAGCCGCCTGTTCAGGAGGCGGCGGCAGCAGCAGCGGCGGCAGATGCAGCGGACCCGTCGACGCCGCAGACGAAGCGCACCGCCGACCAGGCCGAGCTGTCGCCCGTGAGCGCCAAGAAGCAGTTCGTCGACTCTCTACTGAGCGGCTATGAGTCTCCACCGTGGGAGGAGCCGCCAGAGCTGGAGAGCGCGAAACTGCTCGAGCAGAACCCGCAGGCGGAGAGCTCGATGCTGGAGCCACCGGACCTGCTCACAGAGCGGCTGGACAAACCAAAGACTACGAGGACATCCAAAACGGCCGAGCCGAAGGAACAAAAAGCTGTCTGTCCTCCAGCCACCGCTACCGCTCCTGTGCCGACGGAAGAGCCTAGACCCGCCGAGCTGGACGTGACAATTAGCGCGGCCGACCGGGTGCGCGCGATCGAGGAACAGTTTGGGCTGGACAGCGACCAGGACGACGAGGCGCCGCCGGAACTCCTCACCGAGCGTCTCGACAAGCCCAATCCATTTGTGGAGTAGCCCGTATCGTGGGATACGGGCGGAAATGCGAACCAGCGGGAATGTGAACCAGCGGGAATGTGCTCGTTCGTCCCGTTGGGTCTCGGCTCGTGAGACCCAACTCTCTCCCCCCCCCCCCCCCCCCCC
>JADIOY010000244.1:0-14026 GCA_018344475.1 Xiuguozyma silvatica | reverse complement strand
GACTGCTTCTTTTTTCTTTTTCCTCAACAAATGGAGCGCGCCCCCGAGCGGATGGGTGGGAGTTGGAGCTGAGGTGCAGCACAGCCCGGGATCGATTTGGCTCTGGAAGTCTTGGCAATTGGCGGCACACGGAGTATCTATTGGTGCTGACAAATTGCGGGTAGCGGCGATATGTAATCTGGGGAGAATGGCCAGGCACTGTGCTGTGGCTGGGTAGAGGGGATGGGTTGGGAGGACGGAAGGACGGGGGAATGTAAGGATGGGCAGAGCAAGATGCCGCCAGAAGCGGGGAAAGCTACTGAGGGGAGCCGAGCCCGAGATGAAAAATACTGTGGAGATCTGAGATCGTAGGGTGGGATCGGATCGTATGGGGAGTGTAAGAGGGGAAATGGAAGAGGTTGTGTAGGAATTGACGAGGAATTGGATCAAGGATGGCGATGCTACAGACTATGGATTGATAGGTTGGTGTAGATGCTGGCACAACAGGGGTAACTGACTCGTGGCAGCAATTAGGGACCTGTTGAATGAATGAATGGTTAGAAGTTCGGAGGCTTTTAGGTTGAGAAGGGGACCAGAATCCAGGATTGAAGCAACCACACCCATATACTATGATGCAACTCTGCCAAGAGTGGCCTGTCTACGTCGCTCTCCTCCACTGCTGTATTTGGAAACACATCCAACATTTCCCCAACATGAACGTCCGAAAAGTTTTTTTCGCGTCGAGTGAAAAAAAAGTTGGGGGGTTCGCACCGGCTGGCACACGTCGCAGGGCGCATTTGTCAGAGGGCCCCCAGCCAGGCTTAACGTGCCTGGTTCCCAACCCGACACAGCTTAAGCCGGTGGGTTTTTCACAGGTGTATTTATTTCCTGCAGCTCCCTTGACCGACTTCTTTCCTAGTCTTTTTAGCAACCAGCTTGAACGTTCTTCAGGAGAATAACCGGACCAACTTACCACATCCCTGCTCCAATTCTTCCCCCGATGACCGTCAACAGACCTCTCGCTATCAACCACGGGGACTTGGAGACCACCATCCTGACGCCGCCGGAGAACTACCTCTTCTACCAGCAGCTGCTCAGCGGTTTCTACAAGTCGCTCCCTGAGCCTACCGAGGGCTTCGCCGGCGACGACGAGCCTTCCACCAAGGCCGAGCTGCTCACCAGGTTCCTCGGCTACGTCGTCCAGTCCAACACCCTCGACTCCGAGAAGCGCGACGCCGTCAAGCTCATCCTCAACGAGTTCGAGACCCGCTTCCTCCAAGGCCAGGACATCCACGTCTTTGGCTCCGAAGAGCTCGCCAACGACGACCACCCAACCTCCCTCTACAAGGTCCAGAACAACCTCATCAAGAACTACTTTGCCGGCAAGGTCTACCTCGACAAGAACTACGGCCTCGTCCCAGAGTCCCCCGTCAAGTCGGCCCTCTTTAACGCCGCCGTTTCCCACGGCAAGGTCGACGCCTTCGCCGTCTTTGGCGGCCAAGGTAACACCGAGGACTACTTCGAGGAGCTCCGCGAGATCTACAGCATTTACCACGGCCTCATCGCCGACTTCCTCGTCGCAGTCGAGAACAAGGTCAACTCCCTGATCTCCGCCACCCCGGACACCTCCAAGGTCTACTCCCACGGCTTCGACCTCATCAATTGGCTCGAGAACCCGGAGGCCACCCCAAGCAACGCCCTCCTCCTCTCCATCCCGCTCTCCTGCCCGCTCATCGCCGCCATCCAGCTCTCCCACTACATCATCACCTGTAAGGTCATGGGCGTCCACCCTGGCGAGCTCCGCGACGCTCTCGAGGGCACCACCGGTCACTCCCAGGGCCTCGTCACTGCCCTCACCGTCGCCTCCTCCAAGGACTGGGACTCCTTCAACGAGCAGGCCATGAAGGCCATCGAGTTCCTCTTCTACCTCTCCGTCCGCTGCACCCAGGTCTACCCACCAACCTCCCTGCCTCCTTCCACCGTCAAGGACTCCGAGGAAAATGGCGAGGGCCAGCCAGGTCCAATGCTCTCCATCAGAGACCTCTCCCTCGACCAGGTCAACTCCTTCGTTGCCGAGACCAACAAGCACCTCCCAGAGGCAAAGCACATCACCGTGTCGCTCGTCAACGGCGCCCGCAACGTCGTCGTCACCGGCCCTCCAGAGTCCCTCTACGGTCTCAACCTCAACCTCCGCAAGGCAAAGGCCCCTGCCGGACTCAACCAGTCCCGTATCCCTTACTCCCAGAGGAAGCTCAAGTTCTCCTCGAGATTCCTCCCAATCGCCTCTCCTTTCCACTCCCAGCTCCTCACCCCTGCCAACGAGCAGATCGTCGCAGACTTCAAGAAGGCTGGCCTCGAGTACCCTGCTGACGAGATCGCCATCCCTGTCTTCGACACCGAGGACGGTTCTGACATCCGCTCCACCTCTGGCTCCATCGCTGCCCGTGCTGTCGACCTCATCACCACCATCCCTGTTAATTGGGTCAAGGCCACCGAGTTCAGAGGCACTCACATCGTTGACTTCGGTCCAGGCGGTGCCTCAGGTCTCGGCGCCCTCACTTGCAGAAACAAGGAAGGTACCGGTGTCAGAGTCATCATCGGTGGTGCCCTCGGCGCCCCAGGTAACGTCTACGAGTTCGGCTACAAGCAGGAGCTCTTTGACATCAACGCCAGCGCCCTCAAGTTCGCCCCTAACTGGCTCGAGGAGTACAAGCCAACTCTGGTCAAGACCAAGGCCGGCCAGATCTACGTCGACACCAAGTTCTCCCGTCTCTTGTCCCGCCCACCTCTCATGGTTCCTGGTATGACCCCAACTACCGTCAACCCTGAGTTTGTCGCCGCCACTATCAACGCCGGCTACCACATTGAGATGGCTGGTGGTGGATACTTCGCCAAGCCTCAGATGGAGGCCGCCCTCAAGGAGGTCGCCTCTCAGATCAAGCCTGGTTGCGGAATCGGTATCAACCTGATCTACGTCAACCCACGTATGCTCCAGTGGGGTATTCCTATGATCCGCGAGCTCCGCGAGAACGGCTTCCCAATCCAGTCCCTGACTATCGGTGCCGGTGTCCCATCTCTCGAGGTTGCCGCAGAGTACATTGAGACCCTTGGCCTCACCCACCTCGGCCTCAAGCCAGGTTCGATTGACGCCATCGCCCAGTGCATCACCATTGCCAAGGCTTACCCAGACTTCCCAATCGTTCTCCAGTGGACTGGTGGACGTGGTGGTGGACACCACTCTTTCGAGGACTTCCACCAGCCTCTCCTCCAGATGTACTCGAAGATCCGTCGCTGCTCCAACATCATCCTGATCGCTGGTTCCGGATTCGGTTCTGCCGAGGACACCTACCCATACCTCACCGGTACCTGGTCAAAGCAGTTCAACTACCCTGAGATGCCATTCGACGGTGTTCTCTTCGGTTCCCGTGTCATGATCGCCAGGGAGGCTCACACCTCCCCTGACGCTAAGAAGGCCATCGTCGATTGCCCTGGTGTCCCTGACTCCCAGTGGGAGCACACCTACGAAAAGCCAACCGGTGGTATTCTGACTGTCAAGTCGGAGATGGGTGAGCCAATCCACAAGATTGCCACTCGTGCCGTCGTCTTTTGGAAGGAGATGGACGAGAAGATTTTCTCTCTTCCAAAGGCAAAGATGATTGAGGCTCTCGAGAAGAAGAAGGACTACATCATCAAGAAGCTCAACGCCGACTTCCAGAAGCCATGGTTTGGTCAGAACAGCAACGGCGTTTGCGACCTGAAGGACATGACCTACGAGGAGGTTGCCCTCCGTTGCGTCGAGCTCATGTACGTCCGCTCCCAGAACAAGTGGATCGACGTCACTCTTAGAGACTTTGTCGGTACTTTCCTCAGACGTGTTGAGGAGAGATTTTCGACCTCTGCTACCTCGTCTGTCATTCAGCGCTTCAGCGAGCTCTCCGACCCAGACACCGTTGTTGCCAGCGTCTTCGCCAAGTACCCTGAGGCTACTCAGCAGCTGCTTGCCGCTGAGGATGTTGACTACTTCATCCAGATGTCCCTCAACCCTGCCCAGAAGCCTGTTCCGTTCGTCCCTGTTTTGAACGACAAGTTCGAGTTCTTCTTCAAGAAGGACTCTCTCTGGCAGTCCGAGGACCTCGAGGCCGTTGTTGGACAGGATGTCCAGCGTACCTGTATTCTTCAGGGACCTGTTGCTACCCAGTTCGCTACTAAGGCTGATGAGCCTATTGCTGACATTATGGGCAACATCAACAAGGGCCACATCGAGCGTCTTCTGAAAGATGAGTACGATGGCGACGAGACCAAGATTCCTGTCGTTGAGTACTTCACCTCCCAGTCCGTTGAGCCTGTTGACTCTGTCGAGGGTGTCACCATCGTCAAGAACGGCAAGGACGTCACCTACTCTATCGGTTCCGTCGTTCCTGACGCCAACAAGTGGTTCAAGCTTCTTGGTGGTGACAAGTACTCCTGGAGACAGGCCTTTGTTTCGGCTAAGACCGTCGTCCAGGGCTACAACCACGTCTCCAACCCTGCCAAGAAGGTTCTCTCTCCTGCTAAGAACCTTGTTGTCAAGATCTCTAACGTTGACACCCCAGAGTCGACTGTCATCTCCGTCTCTGAGCCTGTTAGAGGCAAGTCTCGCGAGGTTGTTAAGATCTCCTCATCTGGCAGCAAGATCAACCTCCAGTTGATCGAGACCCGTACCCACGATGATGTTGCTATCCCACTCCAGCTCTACTACACCTATGACCCATCTGATGGATTCGCTCCAATCAGAGAGCAGATGGAGGGCAGAAACGACCGTATCAAGGAGTTCTACTGGAAGGTCTGGTTCGGCGCCAAGGACCCTGTTGACCTTGACTTCAGCGTCGAGGAGACCATTGACGGTGGCAGCATGGAGGTCAACTCCAAGGATATCGTTGAGCTCTGCCACGCTGTTGGCAACACCTGTGAGTACTTCGTTCCAAGATCTGGACGCAGCCAGCTTGCTCCAATGGACTTTGCCATCATTGTTGGCTGGAAGTCTATCATGAAGGCTATCTTCCCTAAGACTGTCGATGGCGACATCCTCAAGCTTGTCCACCTGTCGAACTCTTACCGTATGCTCTCTGGTGCTTCCCCACTCAAGGCTGGTGACAAGGTTTCTTCTGATGCCAACATCACCGCCGTTGTCAACGGTGCCACCGGCAAGACCGTCAAGGTCACCGGTCACATCTACAGAGAGGGTGAGGAGATCATGCAGGTCGAGTCCGAGTTCTTCTACAGAGGCCACTACCTCGACTTCGAGAACTCGTTCCAGGACATTGTCGAGACTCCAGTCCAGATCACTCTGGACTCTCCAAAGGATGTTGCCGTCCTCAAGTCTAAGGACTGGTTCGACTACTCTGGCGAGACCGACCTTCTTGGCAAGGACCTGACTTTCCGTCTGAACTCTGTTTACAAGTTCCGTTCGGCCAACGTCTACTCCTACGTCCAGACCACTGGTGCCGTCTACTACGAGCTTCCTACTAAGGAGGTTGTCCAGGTCGCTACTGTTGAGTACGAGGCTGGCGACTCCTTCGGTAACCCAGTCATTGAGTACCTGACCCGTAACGGTAAGCCAATCGAGCAGCCTGTTCTGTTCGAGAACCAGATCCCACTGGCCAAGGCTCTCAAGACCAAGTCTCCTGGTTCTAACGAGACTTACGCTGTTGTCTCTGGTGACTTCAATCCTATTCACGTTTCTCGTGTCTTCAGCTCTTACGCTGACCTGCCTGGTACTATCACCCACGGTATGTTCTCGTCTGCCTCTATCAGATCGCTCGTCGAGATGTACGCTGCCGACGGTGTCGCTCCTAGAGTCCGCGCCTACAAGGCCACCTTTGTTGGTATGGTTCTTCCAAACGATGAGCTTGTTACGAATCTCCAGCACATTGGTATGATCAACGGAAGAAAGATCATCAAGGTTGAGACCAAGAGAGTCAGCACTGACGAGACTGTTCTCGCCGGTGAGGCCGAGATCGACCAGCCAATCTCTACCTTCGTCTTCACTGGACAGGGTTCTCAGGAGCAGGGCATGGGTATGGACCTGTATAAGTCCTCTGAGGTTGCTCGCGCTGTTTGGGACCGCGCTGATTCTCACCTGGTGGACACCTATGGCTTCTCGATTCTGGACATTGTCAGAAACAACCCTAAGGAGCTCACGATTCACTTCGGTGGTCCGAAGGGTAGAGCCGTGAGAGAGAACTACAAGTCGATGATGTTCGAGACCATGGATGCCGATGGAAAGGTCAAGTCCGAGAAGATCTTCAAGGACGTTGACGACTCCACGACCACCTACTCGTTCCAGTCGCCAACTGGTCTGCTCTCTGCCACCCAGTTCACCCAGCCAGCCCTCACCCTGATGGAGAAGGCTGCCTTCGAGGACATGCGCTCCAAGGGTCTTCTCCCAGAGAAGTGCATGTTCGCCGGTCACTCCCTCGGTGAGTACTCCGCCCTCTCGTCGCTCGCTGACGTTATGCCAATCGAGTCCCTGGTGGACGTTGTGTTCTACCGTGGTATGACCATGCAGGTCGCCGTCCCACGTGACTCTCTGGGACGCTCCAACTACGGTATGGTTGCCGTCAACCCACGCCGTGTCTCGGGAACTTTCGACCACAAGGCTCTGCAGTTCGTTGTCGACCACATCGGAAAGCAGACTGGATGGCTCTGCGAGATTGTCAACTACAACGTTGAGAACCAGCAGTACGTTGCCGCCGGTGACCTGAGAGGTCTGGACACCCTGTCGAACACCCTTAACGTCATCAAGGTCCAGAATATCAACGTCAACAAGCTGCTCGAGACTATGCCTCTCGAGAAGGTTGCTGAGCACCTCACCGAGATTGTTGCGGAGGTTGCGAAGAAGTCCATCGAGAAGCCACAGCCTATCGAGCTCAAGCGTGGTTACGCCTGCATCCCACTGCGTGGAATCAGTGTGCCATTCCACTCTTCGTACCTGCGCTCTGGCGTCAAGCCGTTCAAGCGCTTCCTGGAGAAGAAGATTCCAAAGTCGGCCGTCAAGCCTGCTAGCCTGATCGGCCGTTACATTCCTAACCTCACTGCTAAGCCATTCGAGATTACGAAGGAGTACTTCGAGGGAGTGTACGAGCTGACCCACAGCGACAAGATCAAGGAGATCTTGGACAACTGGGACACCTACGAGAGCGCCTAAGCGATGAGTAAAGGGAAGCTGGAAAGAGTCCGGAGGAGTCTAATCGATTGGCTTCCGGTTTTGTGGTAAGGACCTGAGGTCAACAACCCTCTAACTTTTTTTCGGCTTCATTACTCACCTTGGATGGTCTCACTAATAATAGTATTTAATATCAAAGTCTAATTTGTTTTTTAAATCTCCGACTGTAGTCCCAATCCCCCTCCTCCCTCTTTATCTCTAACGCGTAGCGTACTTTTTTTTTTTCAAACACCTTAGAATCGTGTCGCTTGGCGTTTATTTTTCAGCTGGTAGGCTTTCATGCTTCTTTTGAAGGCAAGACCCATCTTCAGAAGAATTATTACCAGGAACCTCGGTATGCCGGTGCATCAACAGACTTTAGGTTACTTCTTCAGCACTAAGGGAGCACAAAGTTCCAAGGTTTTGGGTGACAAGCGCCCAAGATCGCCCAAAACGACCCCGCTTGAGACGATTTCTCAGCCTAATGAGAGTCCCGTCAAGAGCTCCAGAAAGAGGGCCAAGAGGGTCGTTGAGGACGATGAGGAGGAGGAGGATGTTGAGCCTGCCAACGGCAGTGTTCAGGATGTGAAGATGGAGGACGACACCGAGTCCGAAACCCTGAAGGAGATCAAGCAGGAGATCAAGAAAGAGGCCGAAGTCAAGGATGAGCCTATGGATTCCGCCGTTGACGACGACATTGAGTCGCATAAGAAGCGGATCGAGATCAAGGACGCCCGGGATCTTCTCCAGCTTGACAAGCAGACTCACGCTGGAGGAAATAAGGGCTCGTCCAAGCTGGTGAAGAACAAGCCAATTCCGTACTCTTCTCTGTGTGGTGTGTTCCAGAACCTTGAGGACGAGACTGGTCGGCTGAAGAACCTTGCCATCGCGAGCGAGTACTTCGTGGACGTTATGAAGAAGTCCGACTCTGCCACCAGCCTGATTGAGGTGACCTATCTCATGATCAATCGCCTTGGACCGGACTACGAGCCGGACCTTGAACTGGGCCTGGGCGAGTCGATCTTGCTGAAGGCCCTCTCGCAGTCCACCGGAAGAGAGGTGTCGCGGATCCGTGAGGATTACCACAAGTACGGCGACATCGGCAAGGTTGCCCAAGTCTCGCGCTCTCGTCAGCCCATCATGTTCAAGCCGAAGCCGCTCACCGTGGATCAGGTGTTCAAGAACCTGACCGAGATTGCCAAGAGCACTGGTAACTCTTCGCAGTCGCGCAAGATCGGAATCATCAACCGGATGCTGGCAGCTTGTGACGGTGAGGAGGCTAAGTTCCTCATGCGGTCTTTGGAAGGTAAGCTGCGCATCAACTTCGGCGAGAAGTCCGTTCTCGTGGCTCTTGCCAAGGCCTTCGTCGAGTACGAGGCTGAAGGTGCCGAGCCTGAGGCCGACGATCTCGTGCAGGCCGAGGAGGAGATCAAGCAGGCGTTCTCTCAGACCCCGAACTACGAGATGATCATCCGCAATGCCCTCGAGCACGGCATCAGCACTGTTTCCAAGTACTGCAAGCTGCAGCCTGGAATTCCAGTGAAGCCGATGCTTGCCAAGCCTACCAAGTCGATCACCGAGATTATGGACACGCTGCAAACGAAGCCATTCACTTGCGAGTACAAGTACGACGGCGAGCGTGCGCAGGTCCATCTCATGGAGGACGGTCATATGCGTGTCTACTCCAGAAGCTCTGAGAACATGACCGAGCGGTACCCAGATCTGATTCCTGTCATTGACCAGCTGAAGGCAGAGAACCCTAACATCAAGTCGATGATCCTCGACAGTGAGTGCGTCGCCTACGATACTGAACAGGACAAGATCTTGCCCTTCCAGGTGCTTTCGACGAGAAAGCGTAAGGATGTCCTCGAGAAAGATATCAAGGTGCACGTGTGTCTGTTTGTCTTTGATATGCTCTTCTTCAATGGCGACTCGTTGATCCAGTTGCCGTTGAACGAGCGCCGCAAGTTCCTCTATGACAACGTCAAGGTGATTCCAAACAAGCTGCAGTTTGCCACAAAGTTGGACTCTGAGAACACCGACGAGATCTCGCGGTTCCTAGACCAGTCTGTCAAAGACTCCTGCGAAGGTTTGATGATCAAGACTGTGGACGGCTCTGAGTCTAGGTACGAGCCGTCAAAGCGGTCCAGAAACTGGCTGAAGCTGAAGAAAGACTACCTGGAAGGTGTGGGAGATTCGCTTGACCTCGTTGTCATCGGTGGCTACATTGGCAAGGGCAAGCGTACCGGCTGGTACGGTGGATTCCTGTTGGCTGCCTACAACCAGGACACGGGCGAGTACGAGTCCGTCTGCAAGATTGGTACCGGATTCAGCGAGGAGCTTCTGGCCAAGCTCACCGAAGAGCTCAAGCCGCAAGAGATCGAGAAGCCGAAGGCTTTCTATATTTACGACAAGGAGGACCCTAAGGCCAAGCCAGATATCTGGTTCGAGCCTTCTATGGTGTTCGAAGTTAAGGTGGCCGACCTGACCACGTCGCCGATCTACAAGTGTGGTGCCTCCTACTTTGGCAACGGAGAGAAAGGAATTTCGCTGAGATTCCCTCGGTTTATCCAGGTGAGGGCCGATAAGTCAACCGAGGATGCCACCTCGAGCGAGCAGATTGTCGAGATGTACGAGAGCCAGGCCGTGATACAGTAGTCGTATGTTTTAAGTTTAATACATATACCAAACAATTTATCCTATGGTGAAATATTTTGGAAATCTGAATGAATTTAAGTTGGGAAGAGAGAATATCACTGGGAACAATTCAATTAAAATTCCAAGATAACTGAAAAATTAGGTCATTATTCAGTACTGACATCCGCTAGAAGTGTACCTTCATAGACAAAACTACATGGAAGCCCTTGCCAAGTTGAGTTGATCTCATGTTCTTCCCCTCCGGCCTCAACGCAATCCCTGTCATATCATCACTGCCAAAAAAAAAAAAACACAAAAAAAAATCAAAATCCTTGAAACCCCGCGAATTTCGATCCATTGAATTTCCCCAATAGTACAGGAAAAAGGTAAACAAAGAGGCCATGGAGAGCGACTATGTGTCACTCGGGGCGCTGATCCGGTCCAAGATCGGCGTCGAACGCTTTGTGAGCCGGATAGATGTAGAGAATGAGCGGCAGAAGCTTGGCGGAGCGCAGTTAAAACAGTTCTTGCTCGATTCAGACAAGTATGTTAAGCAGTTGATAAGTGTTTTCGAGCCGATCCGCCAGGAGCGCAAGCAAAGCGACAGTCTGCAACTGGAGTGGATCATGAGCGGACACGACGAGATCAACACGGCGTACATGAACCTGGAGGCGCTGGACGTGCTGACGGAGCATGCGTTGAACCACCTGGAAGCCAACCCAGAGAACATCGAGAGCCTGCTGGACAAGATCTCGGCTATCTGTGAGAGCAGCGTGCGAGCCAAGCGCAGCGTGCATCCGGTGAAACGGGTGTCTGATGTTGCAACGCAGTACAGAGAGATCAAGGTGACGATCATGGAGTCGATCGAGAACGAGCTGCTGAAGTGCCTCGAAGAGGTCGGAAGGCTTCAAGGAAGGCCGGAGTTGGAACAGATCGAGACGCAGCGGGTCACGTTTGAAGAGGCCAAGCTGTACGGAGACATGCGGCTACCTCAGTGCAGTGAGGAGACAAGGACCGTCATCGATCAGTTCCTGGCGCTCAGGCGGAAGGCAGAGCCCTTGAACGTGTCCATTACATACATCCCGCATGCGCTCGAACTGTTTGGCAGCATAGCGAAGAACACATACCCTGGCTGCGTGCTGAAACTGATCCGCCTGTACAGCTCATTGATGAAGCGGTACTCGGAGCTTGACGATGAGATCCAACGTATTCAGGAACAGGCGATCACGAGCAGGTGGCGGCACGTCTTTGACTGTCTCAGCGAGGAGTTGCAAGGGCAGCTCGATTCGATGGACGGTGAAGACAAGGCCCAGCTTAACTACGCCACTTCTGTTCTCGAGTACCTTGCCCGCATCCTGTCCGAGAAACTGATCGAAGAAGACCGTTATACGAAACGGTACGACAGCATGGTGTCACGATTCACTCGGATCATTAACGAGCGGAAACGTGCCGCCATGACGGTGGGTCCCGCATATGGCCAGAAGCGCAGGGTTGTCTCTGCATCTGTCTCGTCAGTAGCCGGTGCTAGGTCTGGACAGTCGTTCATTGAATCGCTCGACATGAGGCCCGTCATGGTGGAAGGAGTCCCCGTGTCCATCAAGATACCACAGAAGAGCAAGGATATCGTGGAGTCAATGGCCCAATCGGAGCGTGTCGAGCTCAAGGCAACCTCGAAGAACATTATAGGCAGGCTGATGGAGGAGCTGGAGATTCCGAAAGAGGACGATAAAGAGAACATGGTGCCGGCCACTCGGAAGCAGTTGCCAACGGAGACGCCGGCTCGGCAGCAGCAGCAGCAGCAACACCCGAATAGACAGCTCTCGCCAAACCCATTTGTGACTCCGTCGATTCACGTTCGCAAGTCTCGGCTTCCGAAGAGGACTCCGGATGCAAAGGCCAAGGCGTTCAAGTATGTTCCGTTACCTGTTGCCAGCCTAGACATGGAGCTGTCGCAACTGACGATCGAGCCAACCGACATCACCTCCCAGTTCACTCCGCAGAGGGAGAACGAGAAGGAGAGCAGGATCCCACTGCCTAACCGGCCTGCCTCGAGAATATCGATCCAGAGGTCCAGCTCGAGGCAAGGAGTGCGGTCATGCTCGACTTCGTCTGCTCTGAACCGGCCACCATCGAGGCTCGAGGCGCTCGGATGCGAGATCTCTTCTAGAAATGGTACGCGGAGGCCGTCGTCTGCAGGAACAAACACACCACAGTCTGAACCGAGAAGGGCACCATCCAGGCTGGAGGCCATGGGAACGCGGCTGTCTAGTCGGCACGGCACGAGCTCTCCCTCGGACTTCTCAATAGAGCGTCCGGGCTCATCTATGAGCCACCAAGGCCAGCGGCCGCGGCCGCGGTCTGCGATGAGCCGGATGGGGAAGCGGACGAGTCCGCTGCTGCCACTGATGGATCCACGGGGCCCGAGGGGGCTCCAACTGCGTGCGAAGAGCTCGATGAGACTTTCCTAAAACCAACCTGTATTAGAGACATAAATAAAGTGCATAGATAATATTTACAGAAGCCCATGCCCGTGCCCGTGCCCGTGCCCGTGCCCGAGCTTGAGGTTGAGCCCGAGTTTGTTTACTTCTCGCCAAAGATACGGGTCAGCCAGCTGTCCTTGAAGTGGCGCCTCTTCTCCTCCTCCGAGTACTGCTTGATGGTACCGTCCTGTGGGTTGAACTCTCCCTGCTGGACCTTACGCTCGCCATCTTTGTAGAGGCGTCTATATAGCTCGTAAGAGGGGATCATGATAAAAATAAGGCCGGCGGCGATCTTCTGGTAGCCGCGAATGCGCTTGACCTGAGCTGCAGAGAGGTCAATCTGTCTGTGACCTGAGGGCTGGAAGCCCTGTGGCCGGTTGTTCATCCTGGGAGCTGGAGCCGCCATTATAAAGCTTGGAGAACTATCTAGGAAGATGCTCGATTAGGAAGGGCCTCGAAGAAAAAAAGAACGGAGTGAAAAATTATTGAAAAAAAAAAAAAAAAATTCTGAAAAGTTTCACGCACCAAATAGAGGGCATATAGTATGGGGAAGGCAGCTAAGAAGCAGTTTGCTAAACGGCCGAATCCGACGGCTGGCAAGAAGGAGCAGATCAATCATGTGTTCAAGTTCAACACTGACCTTGGCCAACACATTTTGAAGAACCCGATGATCGCCCAGGGTATTGTGGACAAGGCTGAGATCAGGCCCTCAGACGTTGTTCTGGAGATTGGTCCTGGTACGGGTAACCTGACGGTGCGGATCCTGGAGCAGGCCAGAAAAGTGATAGCTATTGAGGTCGACCCAAGGATGGCGGCCGAGCTGACGAAGAGAGTCCAAGGAACGCCCTACGAGAAGAAGTTGGAGATTATCATGGGAGATTTCATGAAGATCAAGGACCTGCCGTACTTTGATGTGTGCATCTCGAACACTCCGTACCAGATCTCGAGTGGTATTGTTTTCAAGCTTTTGAGCATGCCGAACCCGCCGCGTATTGCGGTGCTGATGTTCCAGCGTGAGTTCGCCATGAACCTGACTGCGAGCCCCGGCGACAACCTGTACAACCGGCTGAGCGCCAACGCACAGATGTGGGGCAGCGTCAAGCACGTCATGAAGGTGGGCAAGAACAACTTCCGTCCACCGCCGAAGGTGGAGTCGTCCGTGGTGAAGATCATTCCAAAGAATCCGCGGCCCAAGATTGACTACCACGAGTGGGACGGCCTGCTGCGGTTCTGCTTCAACCGTAAGAACAAGACGCTGCGGTCGATCTTCCATAACTCGAAGATCCTGGACATCCTGGTGCAGAACTACAAGACGTACATGACGATGATTGCGGAGCAGCAGGGCGAGATGGTGGCAGACGACGCCGACTATACGGAGACCGTCAAGGAAGCCGTCGACAAGGTGCTGACGGAGACTGGCTACGGGGACAAGCGTGCCAGCAAGATGGACCAGACAGACTTCTTGAAGCTGCTGTATGCGTTCCACCAGGTTGGTCTCCACTTTGCCTAGGCGAGAGCTCATTAATAGATTTGTAATATAGACGCATGACATCATCCAGCCCAGTGGAGCCTGTTTCAGGTCGCAGACATCCGAGGACTCCGAGGGACATAGTGTGCACCGGGTATCCCTGCAACGAGCGACCCGCCACTATGGGCCTGTGCAGCAGTCTTTGACCGGGCCCAAACAGGAAGTTTTCAACGTTCTGAAACATAAATGACCGCCCCGTGTACCCCCCCCCCCCCCCCC
>JADIOY010000243.1:0-14228 GCA_018344475.1 Xiuguozyma silvatica | reverse complement strand
CCTTGGCCTTCTCTCCGGCCTCCTTGGCCTTCTCTCCGGCCTCCTTGGCCTTCTCTCCGGCCTCCTTGGCCTTCTCTCCGGCCTCCTTGGCCTTCTCTCCGGCCTCCTTGGCCTTCTCTCCGGCCTCCTTGGCCTTCTCTCCGGCCTCCTTGGCCTTCTCACCCACCTTCTCACCAATCTCCTTGGCCTTCTCGCCGGTCTCCTTGGACTTCTCGCCAACCTTCTCTCCCGCCTCCTTGACCTTCTCGCCGGCCTCCTTGACCTTGGCAGCGATCGGCTTCTCGTTATCATTTTTCGGATGAGATGGCGATTTGGCATCTGCAAGGTCAGGAACACCGGCGTGCTCAGCGGCACCGTCGGCGCTGTTGTCCTTTGGCGAATCAGGTCTCTCAGGAACGGCGTTGTCAGGCTTGGCTGGCTTACCCAATGGTGCCTCCATTCTCTCGAGTCCCTGGGCGCGCAGGGCCGAAGCCTTGCCCGATGGGACCGTCAGGAACAGCAGCAAGGTAATCAGGATACCTGCAACCAGAATAAATGTCTTGCTTCTACGAACCGACGCCATTGTGATACGTAAAAGAAAGAAGAAAGTTACTGAAAGGAGAGGGGGAAAGAGACTGTCTCTTTTGGCGGTTTGATCGATTTTTTTTTCGCGATAAAAAAAAAGCGACGTGCCGCGTTTGATATCGCCGTGGAATTTCACCGAGTGAGAGAGAACTAAGAGGGCGCGCGCTAGTTAAAAGCGCGAGTGAGCTAAAAAAGAATCGAGCCGCAGTGGATAAAAAAGCCAGTGGAAAAAAAAAAAAATTGGGTCGTGCACTAACTAAGGTGACATAAGCCCCTGAAATACTTAACTATACTGGTGCAGTCTGTACATTAGGAGCTTGGTTAGGTAAGCATGTCCCGAAATAAGGAGAAGAACAACTCGTTGCTTGCACAATGGTACGCACAGCAAGGTCCAGCGATGGAGAGGCCGCGGCGGACCGAGTCGGCCGAAAGTGCATATGATGCCGAGCGGTTCAGGAAGATGTGTATGAACGAGATCAACTCGATGCTGGTCAAGATCGACGACCCGCTCGCCGGCGAGTACCAACTGCGGGAGCTCAACACGAAGCTGAACAAGCTGATGCGTGAGAAGCGTGCGTGGGAGTACCGCATCAGGGAGTTGGGTGGGCCTGACTACACCAAGAGCGTTAACGATATCATTGGCTCTAGTTCCTCCTTCGTCAACGGGTACAGGTACTTTGGTCGGGCCAGAGAGCTACCGGACGTGAAGAAGCTGCTTGCGAAGCGGTCCTCCGAGAGTAGGAAGCACAAGATAAATGAGGTCAGAAGAAAGGGCCAGAAGGACGTTGCCAAGAGACTGGACGCTGTTAAGATGAGCTCGTTCTATTACGGACGGCACGACGAAGACTACGAGCAGGAAAAGAACAAACACAAGGGCAGACATGCAGAGCCTGGCGTGGGCCAGGGCTCACAGAGCTCGCCGAGCTCGCTGGAGGAGTATGAGGCCAGCAGCACGAAGTCAATGCCTGACTTCGATCCTAAACGAGACGCCGGGTCCTCTCCTGAATGGGAAATGCCCGGCCAGGACGCTCCGACCGACGAGGAGGTGTCTAAGTGGGTCATCCAGCGGCGCAAGGAGCAGCTGCTGGCAAGGCTCAAGAAATGAAGTGTGTATGCAGGTATATATTAAATGCGATGTATTATAAAATTAGAGAACAAGGTTGCACAGTTTGCGTGCAATCTCTTTGAAGTTGCTGGCGTAGTTGCGCTCGTCCTCCCAGATGATCCGGTCGATCTCACGGCGGCCAGAGTCCAGGTCTAGCTGGTCCAGCCGATGAACTTTTGTTCTGCGGAACACCTTGTAAAAGATGTAGCATGCTAGGAAGAGGAACACCGAGCCGTAGCACGTCACAAAGTACATCGCATTCCACTCGGCCTGGAAGAACGGAACGAAACCAGAAATCACCACGATGAGGAAGGCGCCGATGCATCCAAAGTACGCCATGTACGGCTGGAACGGTGACCGGTACGGGTAGTTCTCGTCGTCTCTGCAGATAATGTCCGGCCGCATCTTGAGACCGTAGAAGAATCTAATGAAGGAGAGGCACATGCCGGACCAGACGATCAGACCAGTAGACGCGCAGACACTGAGGAGCCGCTCAAACACCAGGGCCGTGTTGTTGTTCACACAGAGGAATGCAAGGCAGCCGAACATTGCAGTGAAGAGAACAGCGAGGTACGGAACACCATTCTTCGAACACACTGAAAAGACCTTCGGTGCCTTTCCTTGCACGGCCATGAAGTACATCGTTCTCGACGAGGCGTACAGCTGGGACGTAGCTGCCGTGACAGCAAAATAGAGCAAGAAGCCGTTTGTGACGGCAGCAAAACTGCACAGTCCAGCGCTCTGGAGTGCAATGACGAACGGAGACTGGTTACCGTTCGAAAAGCTCGCCCAGCGGAGCAGGTGGGTCTTGCACTTGTTGCCACCAATAAGCTTCACAACCTCTGCAAGCGGGCCGTCCGAATTGGACTCGTACACGCTGCTACTGCTCGATGCACTGAAGTATCTGAGGAGTCTCGGGTCTCCAGCATAGACGTTGAGGCCGACGACGAAAATCGACAAAACGTAGAAAAGCAAGATTCGCCAGTAGATGTTACTGGTCGCGCTTGGAATGGCGCGGCGTGGATTACGGGCTTCACTACCGGCAACGATAACAATCTCGGTGCCGACATATGCGTAGGCAGCGACGATGGTAGCAATAAGCACCTGGCATAAACGGCCAGAGCCACCTCCGATGCCATTGAGGGCACCGAGACCCTGATCGTAGACATCGAACGTGGGCCTGAAGGGGCCGTATGTGATGTGGTTTGCCAAATCAGATTTGGAGGAATCCCAATACTTAAAGCCAGTCCTCTCATGGAGAGGTGCGGAGCCACCCAGATTGAGGATGATGTTGTAAATCATCAGAGCAATGATGAAGAGGAGCTTGATGATAGTCGAGACGTATTCGAGCTCACCGTAGACACGAATATCACAGAGGTTCATGGCAGTGACAAACACAAGGAAGAGCGTGATCCAGGCGTAGGTAGTAGAACCGGGGATATCGAGTTGCGGATAGAAACTGAGCATGATGGCGGCGGCAGTGATCTCCGTCGGGAGGGAGATCATATACGAGAACCAGTAGGCGACACCGAGAGCGAATCCAAAGGCATCGTCGACAAATCTGGCGGAGACACCAGAGACACCACCACAGAGAGGGATCAGAGTGACCATCTCGCAGAACGAAAGCATCGTGGCAAGCACGATACTGCCGGAGATAATGAAGCCAAGCAAACAGCCAAGCGGGCCCGCGATAGAAAAGGCCTTGCCCGAGGAGAGAAGAAGACCAACACCAAGGGTTCCGCCAAGAGCGATCTGGTGCAGATGCCGGAGCTTCAGCTTCCGCTGGATCTGGTACCGGTGGTTCAGTTGGCGGCGGATCGTGTTCACAGGGTTGATCTTGTACCAAAAACTCCCCAGAGCAGACATGTTCTGAGGCTGTTGCCGCGGTGGCTGCTGCTGGTAGTAGTAGTCGCCGATGTCAGACTGGCTGGCCTTTTCTGGATCAAAGACATCGTCGATTGGATGCAGGTTGTAGTCGAGGTTGTCGTCGTTGCTAACGACAATGTCGATACTGCTTGTGCGGTGACCTGGGATGCTGGCATCAGCAGGAGTGACCGAATCACTTCTGCTGTGTCTATGGTGGTGCTCACGATTATCACGATCTTTATCGCGGCCGCGGTCACCGGACGAGTGCGTATCTAGCTCGATAGGAGCAGAGTCAAGCCCGTCGTCGTCGTCGATCGGCGAGGTGCTAACGGAGGAACCGTCAAGGGTATTGTATGGCTTGCCATTAGTGGATGGTGTGTACAGCGAGCCATCATGCGAACTCGAGCCTAGCGGGCTGCCGCTCGACTTGCCGCTCGTCCGGCCGCCACTGCCCCTGCTGCCTCTGTTCGCGGTACCGCCGCTGCCGAACATCTTCTTCAGCCAGGGGCTGCGCCTGCTTTTAAACTGCTGCCTGGGCAACACATGCTCGGTCTGCTGTGAGTCAGCCGGCCGAATGTAGCCTTCGTCAAGGTCGTCGATATTGAGCGTCGTCAACACATGCCCACGATACTGGCCCACGCCAGAACCGGCGGCACTGCCTCCTACGAGGGTGTTGCTCTGCCCTGCCAGCTTTGCACTGCGTTTGGCGTCGACTCTCTGCCTGATCCGGTCTTCGAGTGCCACAGACTTGCTGTAGGCTTCGAAGTCGCTCAGCGCACTGCCGTTAGCGCCGGCGGCAGAACCAGCCCGAGCACCACCTCCGCCCAGCTTGCTGTACATCTCTGAGTAGTAAAACTTTGATGACTGCGGAACCGTCCCGGCCTTTGCCGCGCGGGTCCCGTAACGTGCATCATTGTCGACGATCCGACTCACCACAGAGCTCCGGATCGATGTCGTGGCTCCAGAAGACCGCCCAGTATCGACTCTGGCGAGACCATCCGAATGGAGTTCATTATCGCCGCCGTTATCGTCATGTCCATTTTCTGTACCACCCTGGCTATCCAGGCCGTCGCTGGCCTCACCAGCAGCTGGATCAACAACTACCGACGTAAATCCCGCCACGGCCGGGCCCTCGCCCGCCCTACTGTCGCTGCTGATGCGGCTATCAGCGCCTATCGAATCAATGTCCATTTTGGGGAATAACGAGCCGGCGTCGGGGTCTATAGACGCCCCAGCGCTCTCATGGAAGAGCGATGCGCCACCAGTGTCATCTGTATCTTCAGAGAACTGGGACCCACTGTCAGCGGGACCCGCAGGTACCGGAGGTACCGGAGCCATTATTCTAACGGAGAAATATGAGTGTGTAAGCGGGGGGGGGGGGAAAGTATATCTAGCTAGATAGAGATATACCTACAGCATCTTCCGAGGTCAGCGCGTCGATCGACGCGTCGGACGATACCTCTGGCCTGGCGGAGAGTGCCCATTCTTTCTTCCACGCACTTCGCTGCTCTTCGCTTCCCACAATTTTTTTTTTTTCAGTGTCTCGGCGCTTAAATGCGCCAAAAATTCACCCTCACTTTTACGTGTCACAATATACGCGGTAAGCTCAATGAACCAGCAGCAGATTAGACAAGCACCGGCACCTACGGGTGCGGGCGCCGCTGGATCGGCTCCGAATGGCCAGTCCGGTTCCAGTGGTTCCCCACAGCAGGGACAGCGCGTCGCCGTGTCGCCTACAAAGTCCCCCGTGGCCGTCGCCATTGCCACAGCTGTTAGATACAACCCTGAGTTGAAGCAACGCCAGGGTATCAACGTGGCCAACGGCGAGACGCAGGACTTCTTCAGATACAAGCGGTTCGTGAGAGCGCTCGAGAGCGAGCAGTACAAGAAGCAGAGCCTGAAAAAACCGGACGTGCTGCCGCCGATCGCCAACGACCAGGACGCCCAGAAGATATTTGTGATGCTGATCCAGAACCAGCTGGTCGTGCCTGTGCGAAAACTCGAGACGAAGGAGGCCAAGAAGCGCGGCATCAAGGTTACCAAGACGACGCCTGCCCTGGAGGTGATCCACAAGGCTGTCCTCCAGCCCGACGAGTACTACATGTGGAACTACACCCCAGCCAACCCGTACATGGTTCTCTACTCTGTGCTGGGCCTCGCCGTGGTGTTCGCCGTCGTGCTCTTCCCACTCTGGCCGACATGGATGCACAAGGGTGTGTGGTACCTGAGTACCGGCGCGCTCGGATTCATTGGTGTCTTCTTCGGCATCGCCATCATCAGACTCATAATCTACATCATCACCTGGGTCGCCCTGCCGCAACAGTTCTGGCTGTTCCCTAACCTGTTCGCCGACTGCGGTGTCATCGACTCCTTCAAGCCATTGTATGGCTGGGAAGACCCTTCGAGTGGTAAGAAGAAGAAGCATTCGAAGAAGGAGGCTCCAGCTGTCAAGGCCGCTCCAGCCGTCAAGGCCGCTCCAGCCGTCAAGGCCGCTCCAGCCGTCAAGGCTGCTCCATCTCCTGCAGCACAGGCACCTGCAGCAGTCAAAGCTCCAGCTGCCCCATCCGCATCCTCGACGGGATCGGCACCGGCAACGGCTCCAAAACAGCGCAAGAACCATGCTACCCTCGAGTCTGTGCCTGACGAATAAGCAGACGGCCCGGCCTTTCATATATAACCCAATACATACACGCCCACGCATGCGCCCACGTTTCTATGGCCCCAAAGGACGACGACCCCGCGCTACTGCCCTGCAATTCCTTCGAAGACCACATGGTAATGCCAATCACGGGCCATTTCACGCAGAAGCATTTAGCTCCCCGGCATCACCCGGCTCCCTCTTCCCATTGTTCCCAGCCCACACAGATCTCCCGCGCCGTCCCTGCGAGCGTTTTCACAACCTGCCCTCGCAACCCGTCCCAATCGAGTAACTGGTCGTTCAGCACTCGGCGCTTGGGGAGGCCCACGTGGGGGTCGAGCATTCATCGTCTTCGCAGTGGAATTTCCCAGAAGAGATTCAGCCCCGCTCTATCCAGCCTATAGGGAAGGTGATCGTGCAGTTCAGGGATAAGGCAGGAGCCTTGCGGATTCGCTGTGGACCCTCTCTGCGCCTCATTGCTGCACATAATTGCGCAACCAAGGGTACGTACGAGTCGATACTGAGGGTTGTGCGTACGCCCATGCCTATACCTCTAATTATTTTTTTTCACATAGACAAGACCTACCAAAGGACACTGTCAATAGAACGTAAGCTACATATACCGACACCCCCAAGACAGAGAGACAGACACCCCCAGCGGCGGCAAACCATATCGGATGTCCACCCGGGGCCAGACATGACTGTGGCTCGCTTCTCACAAATAGCAACCGGTTACGTTGCAGTTTCCCCCAGCTTTGGTCTCCCCCTCCCCTCCGCATGGACCCTAGTGGGACCCTCAGCGGGACCCTCAGCAGAACCCCGTAACTACCGGGCGGATATTCTTTTTTTTTTTCGTGCGTCTACAATTTTTAGTGCGGCATGCCCCCCCCCCACCGCCTGCCGAGGGTCTACCGGGCAGATGCTTGCTCGCCCACTAGGAAGACGCCTAGCAGGAGTGAGCGACCAGTCAATTAGACCCAGAGGTCACAGGAGCCCCCCTCCAGCACGATAACGAACAATATTTTCCGCCCCAGACCATACTACTAACGTGCTCGCGCGCCTAACACGCCTCCCTATCCTGCGTCTCCGTCCGCCCACCTCCGCGATCCTGCATATTAGCGCCTCCCGCTACCCTTTCATCTCCCGTGCACTTGTCCCTGCACTTTTTCTGGGCCCAGAAGAGGGGGGCCCACGTGCGACCTCAACTGCCACCCCGATATGCCACCAACTTCTTCACCAGTATCTGTAGAACAGTATAAGTGAGCCCGGATCTGCCGCCAGTTTCCCATTTATCTTCTCCTTTTCCGTATCCACCTCGTAGAAGAGCACAAATGAGACTCAACCAGTTCACTTACATCTTCGCCATCTCCGTGGTGTTTGCATTCCTCGATGCCTTCAACATTGGTGCTAACGATGTCGCCAACTCGTTCTCCTCCTCTGTTGCCTCCCGCTCCCTCAAGTACTGGCAGGCCATGATCCTCGCCGCCATTTGCGAGCTTCTCGGTGCCGTGCTTGTCGGCTCCCGTGTCTCCGACACCATCAGAACCAAGATCGTCGACCTCACTGCCTTCGAAGGATCCACTGCCGGCCTCATGTTGACCATGATGTGCGCCCTCATCGGATCTTCCATCTGGCTGTCCTTCGCCACCTACATTGCCATGCCTGTCTCCACCACCCACTCCATCTCTGGTGCCCTCATCGGCTCTGGTATTGCCGCTGTCAGCGCCAAGAACATTATCTGGGGCTGGAAGGGATTCTCCCAGATCATTGCCTCCTGGTTCATTGCCCCTCTCCTTGGAGGCGTCATCTCGAGCATCATCTTCCTCATCACCAAGTTCTGCGTGCTCGAGACCAAGAACCCTGTTAGAAACGTCTTCTACTTTGTCCCAGTCGTTGTCTTCACCACCTTCTCTATCCTTACGATGCTTATCGTCTGGAAGGGTGCTCCACAGCTCAAGCTCGACAAGCTTTCCACTGGTGCTACCCTCGGTGCTATCTTTGGTGTCGGCGGTGTTGCCACCATCCTCTACCTGATCCAGATCCACCCGGTCCTTTACAGAAGAGTTGTCTACAATGACTGGACGCTCACCCCGTGGGACTACCTGTGGGGTTGCAAGTACTGGTTTGCCTCCACCGACAACATCCCGGAGTGCCCACCAGGCGTCTCCGCCGTTCCTGACTACTACAAGGGCAAGCTTGCTCAAAACCAGGTGGACCCTAACGCTAAATCCGACACCGAGAACGACTCTGACAACATCGCCGCCCAGAAGGAGGCCGCCCAGAAGGATGCCACCGACAAGGACTCCAGTGCTTCCGACCACGCCGACCCAGACCAGGCCTTTGAGAACCAAGACCAGCTCGCCACAGAGGACCTCAACAGCGCCTTCGACACCAAATCGCTCATTCCAAAGTACTCGCTGCCTGCCAGACCGGATGGCCTGAAGGACAACGTTACTGCCGACGGCAAGGAAGTCACCGCTGACAATATCTCCTGGACCACCCAGTACACAGCGGCAGAGCCAGAAATCTGGAAGAAGTTCCTCGTCAGGCCAGCCAAGTGGCCAATGCTCATCTACCTCGTTCTTTCGCAGGGTTTCAGACACGATGTCATTATGGCCCAGATGAACGGCACTGGCGGCCCATCTGCCCTCTCCGCTAACGTCGAGTCGGTCCACCAGCACTCCAAGATTTATGACAACAGAGTCGAGCACATGTTCGCCATCCTGCAGGCCGTCACCGCCTGCACGATGTCCTTCGCCCACGGTTCGAACGACATATCCAACGCTGCTGCCCCACTCTCTACTGTCTATCTCGTCTGGACCACCAACTCCACCTCTTCCAAGATGGATGTCCCAACGTGGGTTCTGGGCTTCACTGGTGCCTCCCTCGTTCTCGGTGTCTGGCTCTTTGGCTACCGTATCATGTCCGTTCTTGGTAACAAGCTGATCATGCAGTCGCCATCGCGTGGTTTCGCCATCGAGCTTGGTGCTGCCGTCACTGTCGTCATGGCCACCAGACTCAGCATTCCTGTCTCCACCACTCAAATTGCCACCGGATGCACCGTCTTTGTTGGTCTCTGCAACGGCACTTGGAGATCGATCAACTGGAGAGTTGTCCTGTGGTGCTACCTTGGATGGATCATCACGCTGCCATGCGCCGGTATCATTGCCGGTATTCTCAACGCCATCATCATCCACGCACCAAAGATGCACACGGCCTACCAGATGTCGTAAACTAACCAACTAACTAGCCAACTAACTAAGTCCTCTTAATGATATATAATCCTTTTTACTCTAGTTTGGGTACTGCTGCTTTGGGAATGGGTACTGCGGACCGACGCACTGGATCGACAGTCTAGCGAGCCAGTGGCCCATGTCGATGGCGGTGTCAATTGGCTTGCCCTCGACGAGCCCGGTGGTGAAACCGGCGGCGAAGGCGTCGCCGGCACCGTTGGTGTCGGTGACCTTGTCAGCCTCGAGCTTGATGATGTCGAAAGTCTTGACACCCTCGGCAGAGACCAGATGAGTTGGCAGGGTGCCCTGGGTGAAGCAGACCTGTCTGGCTCTCTTGGAGTTGGCCTTTGGCAGGGCGACGATCTTCTTGGAGATGGCGTCGAGGTCACCGTCGATGCCGTGAGACTTTCCGTAGGACTCGATCTCGGCCTCGTTGCAGACGACGATGTCGACGTACTCGATGACGCTGTCCAGGGCGTCCTTGAAGAACTCTGGGATGAACGGAGCGGAGAAGTTGAGGATGAACAGCTTGTTGTTCTCGGCGGCGTGCTTGCCGAGGAGAGCAATGGCCTCTGGGGAGACGGTGAGGTGGAAGCCGCCGATGTAAAAGACGGAGGCGCCCTCGATCTCCTTCCAGTTCTCAGGCTTCTGGAGGTGGGCCGGCTTGAAGTGGTTGGCGGCAGCGAGGTCGGTAACGAGGGATCTGTTCTGCTTGTAGATCAGGGCAGCGCACTTGCCAGTGGCATAGTCGTCCTGGTACTGGTAGGCAGTGGTGAGGCCGACGACGGCGTTGGCCTCGGAGAGCTTCTCGGAGTACTGGTCGCGGCCGACCGAGCCAAAGTACAGCACGCTCTTAGGAGGCAGCAGGTACTGGGCGCCTCTGGCGGTGTTCTGGGCAGCACCGCCGGCGAGGAGGTTCAGAGTAGGAAGCTTAAGAACCTCGTCGTAAATTGGGAGGTGCTTCTCCTCGGCGAGGATAGCATCGTTGTCCTTGAGGTTGTACTTTTCAAGGTAAGAGTGCTCGACGTCGGCCTGGAGGTCGAGGAGCGGGTTGCCAAGGCAGATAAGCGAGTAGGTCATGGTCGGATGAGGTCTGGTTTTACAGGTGTCTTTTAATGTTGAGATCTAATTTTTCACGTGCGGGCCTTGAATTTTTTTTTTTTCGAGAGCTCCGAAGTCCCAATTGGGAAATGCCACTGTGGGGGAGACGGAGGGAGGGGGGAATGTGTGAGAGGGATTGTCTAACAGTTTGACCAGACTGTGGCAGAGATATCCGTAAGAATTATTATTATATACATGGTAGCTTAGATCTGAGAAACGAGTGGCTGGTGGCGGTTCAACACCCGCACCAGCTGGCGGCCAACGGCGGCGGCGCTTGCTGGATTCTGGCCCGTGATCAGGTTGTCGTCCATGACAACGAAGGCCTTCCATTCGCTGCCGCGCTTGTACGTTGCTCCGACGGACTCGGAGAGTGGGCCCTCGACTAGCATCGACGGGTCGTAGGGGGCGTTGATAGCCCTGAGCTCTGCGCTGCTGAGACCGGTCAGCTGCTTGCCCCGCAGGAACTCGCCGCCGTCAATGAACGGCAACACGTACGAGCCGGAGCAGACGGCGGCGATTATGCCTCCTTGTTTATGGATCTGCGAGGCGATTTCGAGCAGCCTAGTACAGTGTGCAACGTCGTGGCAGATGCCGTGGCCGCCGCTGAAGTAGATGGCGCTATATTTTTCAGGGTCGACCTGGTCCGGCGATAACGTGTGCTGGAGGCGGGCCCTGAAGTGCTCGTTTTCATATGCCTTCTTGCTGGCGTCATCAAGTAGTGTGCTAACGATGCTCAGTGGGTCGAGCGGAGCATCGCCGCCTTTTGGAGAAACAAAATCTATCGTACAGTGTGCATCTCTCATCACCTTATAAAAGTGGACGATCTCCCCGAACCAGGTGCCGGTAGGGAAACCGGGCTCATAATAATCAACGTTGGTCAGAACAACGAGAACGTTGGACATTGGCATAGATAGATGGTTGGATTGAGCCTCGGCGGCAACTATCCAATCCGTTCTATATTTATACCACTACACGGCAACGCCTCGGGAGGCGGGGATACCTCCCAGTGAGTTGCTCCTCGGGGAATTGTTGCTCCCCACTCTCGGACCAACTCCTGCAAGCTCCGGACTTAAGCAACGCTTTTTTTCCAAATTCCGAGACAGTCTGAGTTGTGGGATTAAGAGAGGGCCAAGCATGCCGGACATTTCAGGGGATGGAGTGACATGAACTAGCCGGGCATATGTTTTGCGGAATGGGGTGCTGACTACTGCCCCTACGTAATTGTCCCTGTAAATGCCATCTACGTAGATCTCATCCCACCCTACACCCTACGTAGGCTTTGCCTAGGCTTTGCCTAGGCTACGGCCGCGCCAAGAACCACGGTCCCACCACGGTCCCACTAGGATCCGAGTACGTTCCAACGATCGGCACCGGAGACACAATAACCCGGCTGGATATAACAGTGGTTAGACCCGCCACCGGCTGCGTATTTATTAATGGAAGTTCTAACAATGCGCTGTTAAGGTCTATCCCCGAAGCCTTACTTACCCCCCTCCCTCCGACCGTTCCGGAAAAACCTCGAGCGGGAGAGCTAGGCAAGATCCGTGAAAAAAAAACAGTCACACCTTACGTAATTGGCGCTAAAACTCACAGGCACTGCGTCTTATCGAATCAAATCAACAGTTCGTCTGGACCTCACCCACCTTCGACTAGCACTATTTTCAGGTCACCATGTCATTTCTTGCAATCGATGCCGATCCTCTCGAATTCCTCAGACCATTCCCGGCGGAGCCAGAGTCGCTCATCGCCCAGCACTGGCACGAGCTGGCCATTGGCACTGTTTTCTACTTTGGCCTGATGGGTCTTGCTCCGGCGGTCAACAGACTCTGCTTCGGCGAGTTCTACCGCAAACTGACGAACCCACGCCGCAAGCTCGACTTTGACATCCACTTCGTCGCAATGGTGAACGCGATCGTCTCGATTCTCTTCTGCATCCCGATGTTTGCGCACCCAATGTTCACCGAGGACCCGGTCTCCGGCGCTTACGGGTTCGGCGGACTCGTCGCCGCCTGGACCATCGGCTACTTCATCTGGGACCTCTTCTACTGCTGCATCTACCACTACGACCTGTTTGGGTTCCAGTACCTGTTCCACGCGTTCGGTGCGCTGCTCGTGTTCGGCACGACGTTCCTGCAGTTCTGCCAGCCGTTCATCCCGGCGTTCCTGATCTTCGAGCTGAGCACACCGTTCGTCAACCTGAACTGGTTCTTCACTAGAGGTCCGAAGGGAATCGTCAGCGACAACGTCTACATGCTGAACGGCCTGTTGCTGATGCTTACCTTCTTCCTGACGAGATGCGTCTGGGGCGTCTACGCCTCCTGGAAGATCTTTCAGATGTGCCTCGCCGCCAGCGACGCGTTGCCGTTCCTCCTGATCCCGGTTGTGTTCACGTTGAACGTGGGATTCCATATCCTCAACTACTATTGGTTCAGCCGGATGGTGAAGATCGCCATGAAGGCATCCAACGGTGAGAGTTCTACAGGCAGGGCTTCGGAGAAGAAGGCCGCAAGCACCGACTCTAATGCTGACAATACTGACAATGCTGACAAGGTTGACTCTAACGACTCTTCCCCCTCTAAAGCCAACACCATCCCAATCCCAATTGGGGGTGCCACCACCGGAGTTTCCACGGCCTCGAGCACCGTCGAGAAAAAAAAGAAACTCGCCAAGGATCCCGTGGAAGGTACAGAGTGAGGAGGCAGACACAGTGAGACAGATCCAGCAACCCAAAATTTCACTGCAATTACTGGGCGGCCCCCGGCCCCGCCCACCCGTACGGTCCTGCTCGCATTATAGATACGTTCTAGACACTTTTGTACATTCAATTATACTTCTCGCACCCAATGCGGTGGCAATTGACTGCAATTGACGCCATCGGTGCCATTCGGCGCCGCCCTTCCCACAACCGTACTCATTACTATACTCGATTGGTGTAGAGCCGTACGTCATAGTAAACTAAATTCCTCCCCTAACCATAACACCTCCCCCAATTTTTCACGCCGCGCCCCCCTCTCTTTCTCGAATTAACTAGGGGCCGCTGGGCGCGAGCAGATGGAAGGTTCTCGCAATTTTTCAATTCCAGGAACTGGAGGAACTGGAGTATATAAGAAAGTGGAGGAGGGACCACTTGGCCAGACTCTCTTCCCTTCCTTTCTTCCACCACTTTTATCCCCTTTTCAAAGGAATAAATCATATATTATCCATCCAATTAACATGCCTAAGGCTATCGGAATTGACCTGGGAACCACGTACTCGTGCGTTGGTTTCTTCCAGAATGACCGTGTCGAGATCATCGCCAACGACCAGGGTAACAGAACCACCCCATCTTACGTTGCATTCACCGACACCGAGAGACTCATCGGTGAGGCCGCCAAGAACCAGGCTGCTATGAACCCTGTCAACACCGTCTTCGACGCCAAGAGACTGATCGGCCGCAACTTTGCCGACCCGGAGGTCCAGGGCGACATGAAGCACTGGCCTTTCAAGGTGATCAACGCTGGCGGCAAGCCAAAGATCGAGGTTGAGTACAAGGGCGAGACCAAGGTGTTCACCCCTGAGGAGATCTCCTCGATGATCCTCCTCAAGATGAAGGAGACCGCCGAGGCTTTCCTTGGTGAGAAGATCAACGACGCCGTCGTCACTGTGCCAGCCTACTTCAACGACTCGCAGAGACAGGCCACCAAGGACGCTGGTACCATCTCTGGCATGAACATCATGAGAA
>JADIOY010000242.1:0-14307 GCA_018344475.1 Xiuguozyma silvatica | reverse complement strand
GGGGGGGGGGGGGGGGGGGGGCTATTTTTCACTTTCCTCATCGCACTGCCATTTCCCGCGCTCGTTTCTTGGGCTCTTAATTCTTTTTTTTTGCGGGGTGAAATTTTAGAGGCTTTTTTTATAGGCTTTTTTTACAGGCAGATTTTAGGCGGTTTATCAGCATGTTCCTTCCCCGACTGACGGGGAGAACCGCTCGACTGACATGGTCTGCGGGCCTCCGCGACATCAGGATGTATAGTAGATACACTCAGCAGACTAGGCGGCCAGTATGGAGTCTCATAGTCGCACAGAGATTGCCCCTGATGAAAACGGGCCTCTATCGGCCAATTGGACTGGTGAGATGCCAGTCTACTTCACCAAACCCCGATCCACCACGGCAGGGCCCGGTGATGAGGATGCTAACTGCACCGAAGCGTGTCTGGGAGCGCGTCAAGTGGAAGCTCAAAAAGTCCTCGAAACCGCTCAACACGGACGACTTTTCGGCGCTCTTCTCGTGGCTCCTTGCCGGAAACATAGTCTTCCTGCTGATCGCCACAACGACGTTTGTGTCGCTCGTGCTATTCATGCTCAACACGGTGCTCGCCCAGGAGCTCGTGGCCGAGTGGGTCGGCAATCTGATCACCAAGAACAGCAACCTGACGGTCACGTTCGAGAACGCCATTGTGCCAGACTGGAAGGACGGCCGGATCCAGTTCAAGAACTGCTCGGTGAGCAAGCGGCCGAAGGTGCAGAAGGAGTTCAAGAAGAAGGGGTCCGGCAGCGAGGGTAGGGTCAAGCACTGGCGGAGCCAGCTGGTAGCGGCGTTTACTGGAGATGAGCCGGCAAAAGCAGAGAAGACGGCTGGCGCCGACGAGCCCGAGGACGACGGAAACTACACCCAGTTCGACCTCACGATCGAAGAGGTCAACATATCGCTCTCGTTCAAGAAGTGGCTCGACCACAGGGGTATCCTCGACCAGGTGTCGCTGAAGGGGATGCGCGGCGTGATCGATAGGACCCACGTCCACTGGGCAGAGGGCGACTCTGCCACAAACTACAAGAACATCGCGGCACCGGGCGACTGGGAGATCGAGAACATGCACATCGAGGACGTGCTGTTCACGATGCTGAACGGTGGCGGCTTCCGGCCGTTCATGGTGTCGATCTACAACGCCGAGATCCCGCTGTTGCGGCAGAACTGGCTCATGTTCGACATGATGAACGCGAAGCACATGAGCGGCGCCTACGACGGCTCGCTGTTCACGATCAACCGGCTCCAACGGCTGGACAACTTCAACGAGGAGAAGAAGATCGACAGCGAGGTGAACGCGCACCTCGGCAGAGAAAAGTACCAGCAGTTGCAGGAGGAGTCGCTGGCCAAGATCACGCGAATGCGGATCGACAACTTGAAGATCGAGCACCTCAACAAAGGTATGGAGGGCCCCATGGGCTGGATCACCAAAGGTACAGTGGACATGATCGCCGATGTGATTGTTCCCAAGAAGAACGCCTCGTTGAACGAGTTCTCCATCGACGAGATCATCAAGTCGTACTCGAAGAATCTGCGGTCGCAGAACTCGGCGGGCGACGAGTCCTCGGACGAGCCGGTCGACATGAAGGACCTGTTCATCATGGATTTCTACATGCGGCTGAACAACCCGAAGGCCAACGTGCCAGTGTTCACGAGCGACCTGTCGTACGTGAACAGCGCCCTGATCCGGCCTATCGTGTCGTACATCAACAGCAACCGGACGTTCATCCCGATCCGTTGCAGAGTGTACAAGGACCTGGCCGACTTCGACGGCTCTTGGACGCCGTACGACTCGCTGCTGATGGATGATCTAGAAGTTGGCGTCTACGACTCGCTCGCCGAGTACGTCAACAACGAGGAGCTGACGAACGAGCGGATGCTCAAGTTCAGTGTGTGGACGCTGCAGTTCCTCGTGGAGGTGATTCTGGCGGGCCTATCGATGATCAGCGGATAGGCTAGGCTAGGCTAGGCTAGGCTGCAACCCAGTCCTGTATATAACAGTAATGATGATAATGATGATGATGATGATGATGATGATGAGGATGGCGAAGCACAGTACCTCCGTTCAGGTTACCTGCATATGTAGACGCTGAAGTGCGTTTCTTTTTTCGCGACAGGAGTGGAGATCTCCGTGCATCAAAGCGTTGAAGCGGTAACCCGGCGACCCGGCGACCCGGCGACCCGGCTTTAAAGAGGTGAGACAATGGGGAATCCGAGCACGTTCGGACTGGTTCCAAGAGGACTGAACGGCAACGGTTGGCTATAGTCCCGGATGCATGGAGATGACGTTTTCGAGGATGTATGAGGGGACAGAATAGACAATGGGAACAGTAGAGGTCTTGGCAGAATACGATGGAGGGACAGAATGAGGCCAGAATGAGGGACAGAATGAGAGACTGAATGAGGACGAAGCCGGTTGGGAATGCCGTGCGAGGACTCCGATGCAGACGAGTAAGGAAACATAGGCAAACAGGGAGCAAACACAGGTTCCATGGTTATAAGTGACATGGAGGATAGGTCAGAGTCACAAAGATGCAAGCATGATCGGTGACGTTGCAGCTGTACGGCTATGCCCACGAGAACAGGACAGGACCAGGCTAGCACCACTGCATAACCACGATAGAGGCAGACCAGAACCGGCGGGGGCGGGTGGGGGCAGCAGCTGCAAGAATAAAAAAAAAAAAAAAAAATACGCGCGGAGATAGAAGCTGGCGGAAGACTGTGGCCTGTGACTGTGGGAACAATTTCAGGTGGCCAGAGTCGAAGGTTTCACTTAGCTCTTGCAAATGCAAGAGTTCCCAGGGAGAAAAAAAAAACGATGTGAGGGGACTGGCGGTTGCGGCAGCGGTCGGTGGATATGGCCGTGGCAGGGGAAAACGACCATAAAAAAAGCCTACCGGGCAAGGCTGTAAATGCAGAGCAAAAAATAACCCAGGCGCCAATTGCAGCGCACCCAGTGGATCGCAGCGCACAGGCTGCTCGCCCACAGCATACCCACAGAGGTGTCCAGCGAGCAAACGGCCCCAAAGCCGACACGCTCACGCCATTTTTACAATGTGCCTTGCCTAAAGCAGATCGCTGCCGGCTGAGAGACACACTCATTGGGTAGCAGCCTCTGGCCACACATTTCTTTTTGGAATGCTCGATTCTTTTTTTTTTGTTTTTTGCCGGTTGTTTTTGACTCCTTCCTCTGCTCCAATGCAACCATCCTGCACCGGTGTCGGCAGGCAGCGTGAGTGTGCCGGGGGGAGAGGGGGCTGAGCGACCCGGCAGGCAAGGGCTGTGTGTGTGTGTGTGTGTGTGTGTGTGTGTATGTGCGTATTTTTTTTTCTGAATCGGCTGCACAGTGGCAGCTGGCAGAAACGGCAGCTGTAGTTGTTAGTTGCAGGCTCACCCCGGCGTGTGAAGCTGATGTAGGCAAAGGTTTGGCCGGTAATGACCGGAGATCTCTAAGCGATATCCGAAGGTCAAAGGGCTCACAAGGGGCATGCCAAGGTCCAAGACTTAAAAGAGGGCAGCCCTCCAGCGCAAGCCCTGCGACGCTGTACAAGAGTCCCTTACGTCAGGAACCCCCCCATTCACTCGACGCGGAACGGCCCATTCACTGGATGCAGACGTGCTTAGGCGAGTCTGTGCAAAAAAATTTCAGAAAATCGCGAAACGCATTCTCCTATGGCAGAGAGAGAGCAGACCTAAAAAGGCCCTTGGTTCGCACCCGGGTTGCACCCCCCGCTCGGCATCTGTTCTTTTCACACCGGAGGTCTCCACCGTTTTCTGCTCCTCTGAGCACCATCGCTGCGAGATACAATACAGTGGCCACACCTTCCCCTACCACTCTGTCTTCCAGCTTTCCAGCACCCATACCCTTATCGCTCCTTACACGAGCCCGGCGCAGCGTCTGCATAATCTCACGCACGCATTTACAAATCTGCCCAAGCGCTGAATCGCTCTGGCAAAAGTCTACCGGGGCACTCTGGCCGTGAAATGAAAAAACGACAGAAGAGTTTCGACGACTCTTCTGCGGCTATAACCCAGACAGTCGTATCCGAGGAGGGGGGCACCCTCAACCCGGGGTCAGGCGCCCCTACTGAGACAAACACAGCTCCTGATACTGCCTGCACAGGCACAGACTCGAGCGCTCCCGCCGGAGACCCGGTCGTGGAAGACCCGGTTGTGGAAGACCCGGTCGTGGAAGACTCAAACCGAGACGGCTCGGTTGCGACGAGTAAAGAAGACGGCCAACGTCCGCAGGCGGACACTATAGAACCGGTAGGAAATCCCATGAAGCCCGAGGATGATCCAGAGCCGGGGCACGCGGAACCCGCAAAGACAGAGGCAGAAGAATCAGAGACGACTCCAACTAATGATGTTGCTGTTGATACCTCCAATGGTACCAATGGAAGCAAGATTGCTACCGCCAACGCCGGTGGTAACGAACCATCTCACCATCCCCGTCCCCCTTCTCCTTCTCCTCCCGCTCCCCCGATACATATCGACCACAGCAAAGTCTCACCTTTGGCGTACAGCCTGTCCCAGCAGATCCCGATACCGCCGTTTGCCAACCTCGAACCGTCGCGCTCGTCGATGCAGACGCTGCCGCCGAAGCGGTCGAAGCGACGGTCCAAGTTCAGCCGCGAGCAGGACGAGGTGATCATCAGAATGAAGAACTCCGGCAAGTCCTGGGTGGAGATCGCCAAGGCCGCCAGGGTCGGCTCCTATATAGCTGCCAGAAACAGATACCAGGTTCTGATTGGTCAGCAGGGTGGCGGCAACTCGGAGTGCGGCCCGGACGACGTGATGGCGCTGCGCGCGCTCGTCGACCAGGCCGAGATCGAGAAGTGGAAGTACCTAGCGAAGGAGCTCACCAAGGGTACCGGTAGGCGGTACTCTCCGCGCCAGCTGCGCGAGCTCGTGCGGTACCTGTTCTGGAAGTCGCCTTCAGAGTATGAGCTCAAGCCCGGTTATGAGACGTCGCTCGTATCGTTGCAGGCCATCATGCGTCGTGACCAGGAGATGCCACCTGAGGAGCCTCCTCTGAAGCAGCAGTCTCAGGGAGTGCTGCAAGTCAGCACTCAGGGACAGTTTCAGGCTCTGCCACCACAGACGGCTCAAGCGCAAGCGCACGCGCATGTGCAACCGCACAGTCAACCTCAACAGCAGGTCCAACCTCAACAGACGGCTCAGCAGACGGTTCAACAGGCGGCTTTCCAGAACAGGTACGCCGTCCCTCCTGCACAGTCTATCGGATTTATCCCACCAATGTACCCGGTGATGCCGCAGCAGTTCTACAGTCCTGGAGCAGGACAGCCTTCCCCACAGTCCCCGCAGTTTGCAACGGTGCCGACACCGCCGATGGGGCCCACGGCTCCCGTACAGTTGATTGCAGGACCTGTTGTGCCTGGTCCACTTTCTGGCGGCCCACAGTTTGCGGCCGCTGTCCAGGAGATTTCTGGAGGGTACGATCCGCTGTTGGTGATGCAGCAGCAGCAGCAGCAACAGCAGCAACAGCAGCAACAGCAGCAACAGCAGCAGTTCTCGGCGCCCGCGCAGATGTACCAGGCACTGCCCCCGCAGCAGTTTCAGCAGCCTCCACAGATGATCCAGCAGCCTCAGTCTCAGCCCCAACTACAACAGCAGGTACAACCACAGCCACAACCTCCGCTACAACCTCCGCTACAACCTGGCCTGCAACCAGGGATGGGCCAACAGCCGTATGCTGGATACCCGTACCTTGTAGGACGGCCCCCGGGACAGTGACATACGAGACGAGAGGTGAAGAAAAAACGGGCAATATAGAGATTAGAGGTGCAAAACAGCTACCCCACAGCCCACACAGTATACTACCTCTATACAATGTACCATAGACGCATCCAAAAAAAAACCCCGCCAAGTAGAGTTCCCTAAAACGAGCCGGTCCAAAAAAAAAAAAAAAAAAAACCTTTCTTTCTTCCCAGCTCGGAAGCGCACTCTCCGGAGCAAGCCATGCACTTCCCTACCGGGCCCATCTGGCTTCCTAATCGGGAAGCGCTGCTTCCGATAGCGAGGCCCGGCTGCGAAGCGGTCTGCGAGGCCGGCTGAATCGGGAGGACCCCTCAAGTCAACTCAGGTTTCGCAAGTAATTGGAGTAAATTGTAGAAGATGGTGTATTGTGGTCGATACCCGCGGAACCGGTCGTCATTGTCTCGACAACTGTGGTCCATCCTCCCCCGTCAGTGTCCATCACAAGCGTATCACCCCATGGGGTTATTTAATTAGCGATATTTACAAAAAAAAAAAAAAACACAGGCCTCAACATAGAGACAGCTCCGGGCCTATTTCTCCCCCCTCTTTACAACACATTCCTTTCGAATAACCAACCCCCAGCCACCCCAAGGTATGCTTTCTACGGCCTACGTCACTCTCCTGCTGAACACCGCGTACCTCCCGGGAACGCTGGCCCTGTGCAAGTCGCTCGACGAGTCCGACTCCGAGGTCCCTATCGTCCTTCTGTACTCCAAGTCTGGTGTCTCTGCCGAGGCCACCGAGCTGCTGAAGAACAGCGGCTACTTCGCTGAGATGCTCGACGTTGACAATGACATCATCAGCTCCCGCAACCACTACGAATTGACCCAGCTGCTCAAGAGAAGCGAGCTCGACAAGACGCTCACCAAGCTCAACTGCTGGCGCTTAATTAAGTACGACCTCGTCGCCTACCTCGACTCCGACATGCTCATCGTCAGGAATATCGACGACCTGTTCAAGCGCGACGTCAAGACGACTGAGATAGTCGCTTCCCCGGATGCTGGCTGGCCCGACTGCTTCAATTCCGGTCTCTTTTTGCTCAAGCCGTCCCTCGAGACCTTCCGCCAGCTGAAGTATTTCGCCGAGACCACCGACTCCTTCGACGGCTCCGACCAGGGTCTCCTCAACGAGTTCTTCCACCTGACTGGCCCATCTCAGTACTCCTGGACTCCGTTGCCGTTCACCTACAACTGCACGATTTCCTCGAACTACGAGTACGTCCCAGCCCTGGCCCGCTTCCAGAGCGAGCTCAAGGTCGTCCACTTCATTGGCTCCAAGAAGCCATGGCAGAACAGATTCTCCGACCCCAACGCTTACAGAATGGATCTCGACAATTCGGGCAAGCTTCTGAGCTTCACAGAGATGTGGTGGGATGTCTTCGATGTTGTCAGTGTCGACGGCAAGGGTGCCCTCGACCTGCTGACCCTCTCCGGTAACCTGCAACCAGCCGCTTCTCCTATCTCCGCCGAGGTCGCTGCTGCCGCTGAGGCCGCTACTGCTGCCGACGCCAAGCCTAAGCCAGTCGACTTCCCAGCCTTCTACTACAAGGCCTCCGGCGAGGCCGAGATCTCGAACGACAGCGCTCAAGGTGAGGCATGGAAGATGAACGAATCCAAGGTCGTCTGGCCACAGGGCGAGCCTGAGGACTACCCACAGGCCGACACAGACCCAACCTCGATCTACGTCCGCAGCCACCCTATCTTCCCGTGGGAATCCACCTCCGGCTCCTCTATGACAACCTCCAGAGTCTTTGACAAGTCTCCAGCCTACGAGCCTCCACAGTACACCATCAAGATCCACAAGGGTAAGAAGAGTGTCAAGCCAAAGACCAGCACCGCCATCACGGGCACCGAGGGACAGGAGATGCTTGGGTTCGATGACGGCGAGGAGCTCGAGCGGTACATCTCGCACGTCAAGCAGCTCGAGTCCACCGAGGACGACGTACTCAACGAAAACCCTGACGAGCTGAGTGCCGACAGGGACGGCGACGAGGCCATCATTGATGCCGCCATCGCTGCCGCCAAATCCACCGGCGCTGCTGGCTCCCAGACCGAGCCTGCCGGCACTACCGACGACGGCAAGATTATTGGTGCCGATGCCGAGGACGACTGCACCGAGTGCATCGCCAAGAACGCTGACGCTGCACGTGTCGAGGACGACATCGAGGCCGAGGACATCGAGGACGCTCTCCTGGAGAGAGAACCAAAGGACTCCTTCACGGACGCCGCCGTCGACAACCTGTCTACAGAGATCACCGACAAGGTCAAGCTCACCAAGTGAGGACAGAACAACCCATCTTATACCGAACAAACACGCTAGTCTGTAACCATTAATCATATAACCTATAATTCTAAAGCTTTCTCTCTCTCTTTTAATCGGATTCCAATTCCATTGAAAAGATATATACTAAATGACTGAGATGGTGCGAACGCTCACTGGAGGCTCTGCTGGGCGCCAAGACTTGGCACCTGGCTCTGTCTCGTGACTGTGCTCTGTCTCTGGCTAGGTGGCACACTTCCCTGCTGCGAAGTGAGCTGGGTAGCCTGCGTGCCCTGGGTGGCCTGAGACATCATCTGGGACTGGTGGGCGGAGCTGCGTCCGACGTTCTCGCGGAGAGCGGTGAGCTGCTTCGTTCTGAAGGTCTCGTAGTGTGAGAGCGAGGTGGTCTCGATGAGGTCGAACAGGTGGGTTCTCGTGAGGAAGTCTCTGAGGTAGACGAACTCGCACTGGGTGACGTCCTCGACATTGATCTGGCCCCACTTGGTTCTTCTGCCGCGAACGGTCTCGCCCGTTGGGAGAGTGATCGACTCCTCAGAGCCGATCACAGCAAATGGCTCCATGGAGGCGATGTCCTTGTTGAACTGGATCTCCTCGGTGGAGAGGTGGGAATCGTAGCTGTTGTTGTAAGGATACATGTTGAGGCCAAAGTGCTTGAACTGGTCCTGGAGGACGCGCTTGAGGTTGGCGCGCTCCTCGAGAGTGAGGGTGTCGGCCTTGGCGATGACAGGGACGACGTTGACGACATCGGTGAGCTTCTTGAGCACCTGGACGTCGAGCTTCGTGAGACCCGAGTAGGTTGGGGCAATGAAGTATAGAGCGCAGTGGACACGCGTGTCCTTGATGAAGGCCTCACGCGAGGCGTTCAGCTCGCGGCGCAGGTACTGGTTGTGCTGGTCCTTGATGTACTTCATGAGCGGGTCCCAGCAGTGGGCGTTGTTGATCTGGTCGGCGAATCCGGGCGTGTCGATCACGTTGAGGTGGAGGACGACGTTGTTCTCAACGAGGTCTTTCGAGGTGACCTTGATCTCAGGGGTCTTCTCAACGGGCTCGTAGATCGAGTTGCGGCCGCACGAGTCCTCGAGGTGCGACGAAAACAGTGTGTTGATCATAGTGGACTTGCCGAGGCCGGAAGGGCCGACGAGCATCACGTTGAGGGTGAAGCCACGCTTGACAAGGCGGTTCTCGATCTGGGTGGTGATCGTGTCGAATCCGACGTAGTCGCCGGGGCGCGTGTACGAGACGGAGCCGGCCTGCGCAGCAGAGCCTGCTGATCCGGCCGAGCCGTTCTGAGGAACCTGCTGGTAAGCCTGGGACTGGATGTCGGTCATTGTGTGAGGGACAAGAGGGAAGAAGGGTGGGTTAAATAGGGGTGTTTGTTAGGGGAATGACGCGAAACGTAAAAATAGAGGAATTCAGGGAGAGCAGAGATTTGCGGGCGTGGATTTACTGTGTAGGTTTTTTTGGTCCGTTTTTTTGGAGGTTGGGAGTAAATTTTTCAGAGCTTCAAGGCTTTTTTTTTCACTCACCACCACAACCATGTCGTTTGCTCTCAGAGGCAGTTTTGCTAATGTCGGCGAGTCTCTGTTGCCCAAACTGGCTCTGCCATCGTTGCCAAGCCTGAGCCTGCCAATTCCGGGCTTCCTGAAGCCAAGCAAGGAGGCCAAGGAGAAACTCCAAAAGGCCCTCGGCGAGGCCCAGAACGCCGAGGAGGTTCCGTTCTTCCACGACAACGGCATCCTGCGTGCCGCTCCTAAGAAGAAGGTGTCGCACATGAAGCGCAGACAGCGGCTGTACTGCGCCGGCGTCAACCAGATCAAGCTGAACAACAACTTGAACCGGTGCCCGGCCTGCGGCCACTACAAGCGGTCGCACTTTCTCTGCATGAACTGCGTGACGCAGATCCGCAAGTACTGGAGACAGCGCGATGCCGCCAAGCTTCCTGAGAAGTACGAGGAGCAGTTCGCCAACCCGCTGGACGAGGCTGTGCTCTACCCTGGCAAGACCGAGAGAGCCTACGCTAGGGAGCTCAAGAAGAAGGAGTACGTGATCGGCCGCCCGAAGACACTGCCGGTCGACGAATAAGGTCGCGATGACTGTAAATAGCAATCTCTGTACATAAGATAGGTTAACCACACAAGGTCTGTAAGGTGGCTCCATCACACATAGGCTCACTGTAGGTCCGTTCTGCTGATGTGAAAAATTTCAAGGATTTTTTTTTTCAAGGACTTACCCCAGATTACCATACACACCCACACACACACACAAACTGATATGTCGGATATCAAGAGGAGACGGCTCGAACTCTCTGACAGATACATTCCGAAATCGTTGCACCTAGATGTCCAGCAGCACCCGCTAAAGATCCGACCAGAGGGAAACCTTATTTTGGCCGACGAGGACGAAAAGAAGCGTATTGCGGACTCCGTCGGCTCCTTCAAGAGCCTGCCGGACGATGTGCTGCTCCAGATTATCTCGTTCCTTGACGACAAGAAGGACCTCGTCAGTCTCATGCAAACGAGCAGGTTCTTTTATGGGTTGGTCAGCTTCGACGAAATCTGGCGCAACCTGTACATGAACCAGGACGACCCTCAGCCGTTCAAGAAGTGGAGAGGGTCCTGGAAGAAGAGCATCCTGCAGACCGACGAGGAGCCCGAAGTCGACTGCTCCGTCGTTTACTCTGACGTGCTCTTCAGACCGTACCAGAACACGCAGGTCGACTACAACGAGATATTTGGCAAGGTCGTCAAGGAGCAGCGCGGACTCTCCAAGCAGGTCCCTGGCGATGCCCGCCAGATGACTCCGAGAAGTTACTACAAGGGCCGGATCCCACGTCTCGAGGAGTCGACAATGACAACCGAGGCATTCGAGAAGACGTGGTACAACTACCCGTTCATCCTGAAGGACTCGCACAACAAAAAGAGATGGCCCAAGTGGGACATGAAGTACCTGCTGGAGCGGTTCCCGAGCGAGAAGTTCCGCCAGGAGAGCGTCGAGTGGCCGCTGGCATTCTACAACGCCTACGCACAGTCCAACAAAGATGAGAAACCGTTGTACCTGTTTGACTGCAACTCGGTGGCCATGAAGTACCTGCGCGAGGAGTTCGACCGCCCAGCGTACTCGAAGAAGGACCTGCTCGAAGTGTTTGGAGAGGGATACCGGCCAGACCATACCTGGCTGATCACGGGCCCAGCCAGATCGGGCTCGACGTTCCACAAGGACCCGAACAGCACCTGCGCCTGGAACACCGTCTTTGAAGGATCGAAGCTGTGGGTGATGTTCCCGCCAGACATGAAGCCGCCTGGGGTGCACACCGACGAAGAGGAGAGCGAGGTGACGAGCCCTGCAGGTCTGGCCGAGTGGGTGCTCTCGGGCTTCTACAACGACTCGGTCAAGATCTCTGACGAGGCCGCCAACGAGGACGGCCTCAGCTGCGTCGTCGGCGTGACGTTCGCCAACGAGTGTATCTTCGTCCCTGCCGGATGGTGGCATCTGGTGATTAATCTCGAGGATACCGTTGCGCTGACGGCCAATTTTGTACCGGACGTGAGATTGGGACAGGTGCTGAACTTCTTCAAGCACAAGCCGACACAGGTGAGCGGCTTCCACCCTGCCCGGTTTAACGAACTGCTGAAGGCTACCATGGCTGCTGCCGGTGAAGGCGAGATCAGCGAGGAGAACCTCAAGACTTTCCGGCGGTATCTCGAGCAGAGTCCGGTCGAGAAGAACACGAACGAGGATGTCGGCGAGATGCACGACCTGCAACTGGACCTGCCGATCTACGAGCTGCTGACGGAGCTTCTCAAGAGGAAGTGGCCTGCGGAACTCGATAGGGGTGAGGAGGACCTGAAGAGGATTGAGGAGGCCAACAGAGAGCCGAAGAAGAGCGCGATGTGGGAGAACTTGACGAGCGGCGCCGAGGCCAACGGCGGGTTCAGCTTTAACTTTAGTGATTAGAGTTCTAATGTGTATGTACAAAGTGAGTATCTATCTAGCTAGCTAGAGTTGTGCATTATCCTTCGGCTTGTCATCTCCCAGGAGGACTGAGCTGACGGTCTCGTAGACGCCGAGGAAGATGGCGCCGCCCATACTGATCCACATGGTACGTGGTCCGACACCGCTCCAGAAGACGCCGTAGCCTTCCTCGGCGACGAGCTTCTTGAGCATCGCGGCAGCAGAGATGCGGGTCTTGTTGAGCATGAGTCTAGTTTTCAGCACGTCGAGCGGGGTCGTGACGGCTGCAGCGATGCCGCCGGCGCAAGAGCCACAGAGAGCGCCCTTGGCAGGTGCGAGGTGCTCGACGTCGTCGTAGCGGGCCCAGGCACGCTTGAAGTTCTCGTAGAGCGGGAATTGGATCATGGTGAATGGGATCTCGCGCATGATTGTCGTTCCCCAGCCTCTATAGAGTCCCCGGAAGACACCCTCGCCGGACTGGTTCGTTGCCAGGTACTTGAAGGCGGCCAGCGAGGAGTCGAAGAGCTGGGACTGCGTGCGCTGCTTGACGACCTCGACGGGGACTCTGACGGTGCATGCGGCGATCTCTCCGAGCGACGCGCTAATCATGTGTGCCAAGTTGTAGTGCTCGGGCATTTTGGCCTTGAGGTACCGCTTGGAGGTGTCGTATGTGATGAAGAAGAGCGAGGCCGACGGCGCCGAGCCGACGAGCGCAGATCCAAGGCCCTTATAGAGACCCTTGAAGCCTCCGTTCTGGAAGAACCCACCGTGAGCCTGCAGCCGGGTCTTGATGGTATCGATCGGGAAGAACGTGAGGTCTGTGGCCGTTCCGGCACAGCCGCCGCTTACGAGAGAGACGGCGAAGTATGATGGGGAAGAGGAGGAGGACATCTATAGATATATACTCAATTGGAGAGTGAACTGAAAAGTGTTACCCGATTGGGAAAGACTCATCCTAGGCTCACTGGAGTCAGAGGACTTGTAGATTTCTCTTCTCACCTTTTGCAGTATCGCCGAAAATTTCCTCGCAGTGCTGTTATGCCCGCTTTCCCCGGGTCCGAGCGGTACTTTTTTTTTTCGACGGCGCCTCCCTCGCAAGCGGGGCAGAGGAAGGAGGGGAAATTTTAAAGAGCTTAAAAGAGCCCTCAAATTTCCAGAGCTTCCTCTTTTTCCCCAGACTTAGTCATCTGCTACCCGCCATGTTTTCCAGACAACTGCTGAAGGCCTCGAAGGGGATCGCTGCTCCAAAAGTCAGACTGTTGTCCTCGACTGCCACGGCAACGGCAACAGCCACAGCCACGGCCACCAAGACCGCCACAAAGACCCAGACCGCCACAGAGACCCAGCAGCAAACCTTAAAGAACGCCTTCAAGACCGACTCCGACTACGGCACCCGTCCGATCTACCTGGACATGCAGGCGACGACGCCAGTCGACCCGCGCGTTCTCGACAAGATGCTGCCTCTGTTCACGGGATACTACGGCAACCCGCACTCCGCCACGCACGCTTACGGCTGGGAGACCGGCAAGATGGTGGAGCAGTCCAGAGAGTACGTTGCCAACGTGATCGGCGCCGATCCGAAGGAGATCATCTTCACGTCGGGTGCCACCGAGTGCAACAACACTGCCTTGAAGGGCGTCGCCCGCTTTTACGGAAAGAGAAAGAACCACATCATCACGACGCAGACCGAGCACAAGTGCGTGCTCGACTCCGCCCGCCACCTGCAGGACGACGGATTCAAAGTGACCTACCTCAAGGTCAACAGTGACGGCCTCGTCGACCTCGAGGAGCTCGAGAAGGCCATCACGCCGCAGACGTGCCTCGTCTCCATCATGGCAGTCAACAACGAGATCGGTGTCGTCCAGCCGCTCGAGCAGATCGGCGAGATCTGCAGAAAGCACAAGGTGTTCTTCCACTCGGACTGCGCCCAGGCCTACGGCAAGATCCCGATCGACGTCAACAAGATGCACATCGATCTCATGTCGATCTCGTCCCACAAGATCTACGGCCCGATGGGCTGCGGTGCCCTCTACGTCAGACGCCGTCCTAGAGTCAGAATCGAGCCGCTCATCAACGGTGGCGGCCAGGAGAGAGGCCTTCGTTCCGGCACTCTGCCAGCCCCACTTATCGCTGGATTCGGCGAGGCCGCCCGTCTCTGCGTCACCGAGTTCGACAACGACCATGAGCACATCAAGAAGCTCTCCGACAAGCTCACCAACGCCCTGCTCGTGCTATACATAAAATTAATACACTTTTTCCAATTATATTAGAATTTTGTCTAATAG
>JADIOY010000240.1:0-14410 GCA_018344475.1 Xiuguozyma silvatica | reverse complement strand
AGGGAAAGGAAGGAGATCCAGGGGATAGGCTATTGGCCGTTTATGGAGGTGGCCGACCAACTGGTGACATGCTCAAGCGTAAAAATAACGCTGGTATCTTGCGCCGGCACAGACGAGAGTCCTGTTTAATCCGGTACGATCGATCTCTAGGGGATCCCTGGATCAGCGGGTAGCGGCAACGGCCACGGCAACGGCCAGCTGGGGCCCGCCTGCTCGTACAAGCAAAACGTATAAACCTGGCTGTGCCGGGCTGTGTTCGTGTTTTGTGCTGCTCCTGCAGAACCGCTGCCGTAATGCTATTTTTTCACGACGCGGCCGCAGCCTTTTTTTTTTTTTGCTATAGTGGAGTGAGCGAGCAAAACAGGCAAGTACAAAATTCTCATGTCCCTCGTTCCGCCGCTGATTTTTTTCGCTCCTTTTTAAAGCTGTGCTGTTTCGCTTTTTGTGTTTTTCCCTCCCCCCTATTCGATTCCACAGTCTCTCGTGTTCATTCTTCAACAGTCATGACCGAAGTCTTCAACAGTACTATGCTGGAACAGCTGGCCTCGCCAAGCCTGGTCCAGGTCACCAAGAACGTGTTTGCCACGCAGCCTCAGCTCAACTCCTTCGAGAAGCTCTGGGCCGCCTGGTACGCCTACATGCAGAACGACACGCTCGCTACCGGCCTGCTCTTCTTCCTGACCCACGAGATCTTCTACTTCGGCCGCTCCTTCCCGTGGTACCTGATCGACAAGACGCCGTACTTCCGCAAGTGGAAGATCCAGCCTAACTACATTCCTTCGGACCGCGAGCAGTGGGAGTGCCTCAAGGCTGTGCTCAAGGACCACTTCCTCGTCGAGGCCCTGCCTATCTGGACGTTCCACCCGATGTGCAAGTCGCTCGGAATCCGTGTCACCGTCCCATTCCCATCGCTCCAGACGATGCTCTGGCAGTGGGCTCTCTTCTTTGTCCTCGAGGACATGTGGCACTACTGGGCCCACCGTCTCTTCCACTACGGCATCTTCTACAAGTACGTCCACAAGCAGCACCACAGATACTCTGCTCCGTTCGGCCTGACCGCTGAGTACGCCCACCCGGCCGAGGTCATGTCGCTCGGTGCCGGTACCGTCGGCTTCCCTATCCTCTACGCCTACATCACGCACGACCTCCACCTCTTCACCATCACCTGCTGGGTCGTCTTCAGACTGCTCCAGGCCGTCGACTCCCACTCCGGCTACGACTTCCCTTGGTCCCTCAACAAGATCATCCCATTCTGGGCCGGCGCTCAGCACCATGACCTCCACCACCACTACTTCATCGGCAACTACGCCTCCTCCTTCAGATGGTGGGACTACTTCATGGACACCGAGGCTGGTCCTGAGGCCAAGGCCGAGCGCGAGGCTAGAAAGGCTGCCAAGAAGGCCGCCAAGGCCAAGAAGGCTAACTAATCGTGCGTCTCTCTTCCTTCCCCCCCTCTCTATCTGAATAGTTATGGATAAGGTTGAGCGCTCGTCGGTCGGACCTCCTTTCTTTGACCACTTCAACGATACTTTCACTACGCTCCACAAACATATATCACACGTCGACCGCTCAAATATTTGTTATAATAGACCAAAATTTATGAGATCCCCAGTATAGGGAAGGCTTTTTCTTTCCACTCGTAAATTTACAGCCTCACCTATTTGCCCCTAAACTTTATTATCCCTTTATCCTCCTTCCAACATGCCGCAACAGATGAGCAGGGGGCAGCTCTTTGTGTTCCTCCTGCTGATGTTCTACTTCATGTCGAGCGCGCCGCCGGAGGACTCCGGCTACCCGCCGCAGGCCGAGCGCCAGAACATCATGAAGCAGTTCCGACGAGAGCTGCTCGAGGACCGCAAGGCGCTGGCGCTGGACTACGAGGACGGCTACGGCAACGTGACGGGCTTCCACCTGTCCTACGGCGACGCTTCTAGAGGTCTGAACGAGTCCGAGCCCGTCAAGAAGGGCCATTTCAAAGAGACCCAGGATTACAGCGTTCTGCCGGATCTGGTTGGCACGGTCGCCAGGGAGGTCTGGGCCGTTGAAGCAGAGCACCAGAAGGGCGCCTTCCACCGCAACATCTCCGGTGTTGCCCGCGGATCCTTCAAGCGCCGCGAGGCCGAGTTTACACCCGTCAGAATGAAGATGCCAGAGTACTACAAGAAGCTCTCCGAGTATAAGCAGATCCAGAAGGAGATCGACCTCAACACGGGCAGCGTCGACGAGAACTACGCCGCCACGAGCACCTCTCCCTTTGAGAGCGACCTCGGCGTCAACGGTGGCGACAGGGCCCCGCCAATGTACGTGCGCCCGGGAAACATCACCGTCGAATCTGGACCTATCCGGCTCGCACTGGCCAATTGGCGCAGTGACGAAGTGGACGACGCGACCGCCGTCGACGTGTACATCAAGCTGAACGACTGGGGCGAGCACAACGAGCACGACCTCGCCCTGACCGGTGTCTACCATATGGACACGGGCAACCTGGTGGCTACTTCTCGGTCCGCCAAGTTTGCCGGCATCTACGAGCTGCCGCACTTGCAGCTCGGCCCGGGGAAGGCATTCAACAGCACGAGGGCGCTGTACATGTCTCGCACCAACAAAACAGACCTAGACGAGCTCGAGTTCGGCCTCGTCGACACTCTCCTTGAGAACAGTGCCTCTTGTGAGTACATTGCCTACCTGCATGTCGCCAGCACTCCGCTCAACTCCTCCGAGTTGAAGCAGGTCGACGAAGAGCTCGAGAACCCAGTCGGCAGGCCGCACAAGCCGATCCCCGAGCTTGCCATCACTGGCGGTGTCCTGTACTCCCCTGACTGTGGAATCATGCTCGACGTGGATCCATCTGGTGGCGAGCGCGACGAGGTGTTCACCTCACGTCTGCGCCATACCGTCATGGGTGCCGGCGTCCTGATCCTGTGCCAGATTCTGCTGTTCATCAACCAGATGTCTGCCACGAACACGCCGTCGACGCTTTCGAGGCTCGCCTTTTGGACCATCGGGATCATCAACATGAGTGACGGCGCTCTCAGCATGGTCGCCCTGCTTTGTTCGATGATTTTTGCCGACATGTACCTCCAGTTCGTTGTCTGCGCCTTCCTCGCGTTCATCTGCTCCTCGATCTACGAGATGAAGTATAATATCATGGTGTACTCGGCGCAAGCGAACGAGCGCCCGATCTCTTGGAGAACCGCTCTGCAAGGTACACCGTTGGACGAGCGCGAGCAGGAGAACCCTCAGAACCTGCAGCCCGTCACGAACGTGCCGCAGGACGAGCAGACTATAGCTGCCCAGCTGTACACACGGTACTTCTTTGGAATGCTGGTGCTACTGTTCTTTGGACTGAACGTGACGATGTGGCCAAAGAAGCAGCGCGGTGTGCTCGAGTACATTGCACTGACGTTCTTTAACAGCTACTGGTTGCCGCAGATATACAGAAACGTCATCAGAGGCTCTCGGAAGTCCTTCACGTGGCGGTTCATGCTGGGCACGTCGATCGTGCGCATCATTCCGGTGATCTACATCTTTTGCCTGGCCAACCCATTCTACCACCACGGGGACTACCGGTTCGCCGGTCTGCTGTGCCTCTGGCTCGCTGCGCAGCTGTTCCTGCTCTTCTTGCAAGAGTTGCTCGGCCCACGGTTCTTCCTGCCGGAGAAGTACCTACCAAAGACGTACAACTACCACCCACTGCTGACGAAGGGTGATCTTGAGAACGGCTACAACTTTGAGAGCTTTGTGAACAGCGAGTCTGGCACCGGCTCGAACCTGAAGTGCAAACTCGACTGTGCCATCTGCATGCAGTCCCTTGAGATTCCTGTCATTGACAACAGCGGTACGAGCGGGAACGGCAACGGCAGTGGGAGCGACGAAGACGGAGAGAGCCACGGTCACGGCCACGGCCACGGCCACGGCCACGGCGGACCGTCGATGGCCAGCAGCGCCGCCAACCTTCTTGCCGCGAGAGGATACATGGTGACGCCGTGCCGGCACATCTTCCACACTGAGTGCTTAGAGGGCTGGATGAAGTACAAGCTGCAGTGCCCAGTGTGCAGGAACAGTCTGCCACCACTGTAAAAAAAAAAATAATAGAATTTGCATTACCATACATCATCTCGACTAGATCCGACTAGATCCGACGGGAATAATTCTTTTTGCCAAGATTGACTCATCAGCTTTCATCATGGCCACCGACAAGAAGTACAAGGCATGCCTGTTTGACATGGACGGCCTGCTGATCAACAGCGAGGATATATATACGGAGTCTTTCTCTGAGATTCTGGCCATCTATGGTCGCCCCCAGGGTCTTGGCTGGGACTGTAAAGTTAAGCTGCAAGGCCTGCAAGGCTTGGACGCTGCGCAGGTCACTCTGGACTTCTACGGGTTGAACGACGTTCTGACGGCGCAGAAGTTCCTGGACGAGGTGTCTGACGCGCAGACGGAACTTTGGGCAACGACGAAGCCGCTTCCAGGCGTCGAGGACCTGCTCAAGAAGCTGGACGCAGAAGGCATTCCGTTTGCACTCTGCACGTCCTCTTCTACTTGGAAGTACCATTTGAAGACGGACCACCTGCCGATATTCAAGCTGTTCGGTGACAACATTGTGACCGCCGACCACCCTGAAGTCAAGGGCCGCGGCAAGCCGGAGCCGTATGTGTGGTGGACCGGTCTGGCCAAGCTGAACGCGAAGCGCAAGGCCGCTGGCAAGACGGAGATCAAACCGGAGGAGTCGCTGGTGTTTGAGGACGCCATCAACGGCGTCATCTCGGGCAAGCGTGCCGGCTGCTATTGCATCTACATTCCTGACGAGCACGTCGCCGCCGTTGTGCCGCCGGCCACCTTGACCGAACTCACCGGAGCGCACTCCGAGCACGCCACACTTCTGAAGTCAATGGAGGAGTTTGATGCAGACAAGTGGCTGACCACGGAGGAGTGAACACGGACTAAACTACACTAGAGCATATTATATAAGAATCGATTGAAATTGATTGGTTTGGTTTGGCTGTGACCGTTTAAATAGAGGGCATCGTAGGAATCAGTATGGAGCGTTTCTGAAGAGGAACGAGATGGACTCACCGTTGTGGAGACGACGGATGGCCTCGGCGAGGACGCCGGAGATGTCGATGAAGTCAAGCTTGGGACACTGCTCCATCTTCTTCTCGAATGGGACGGTGTTGGTGCAGACGACCCTCGTAAGGCGGGAGCCGTTGATGTTCTTGATGGCGTTGCCCGAGAGGATGCCGTGGGTGACGATGGCGATGACGGACTGGGCGTGGTTATCGAGGAGCACCTCGGCGGCCTTGGCGAGGGTGCCGCAGGTGTCGGCCATGTCGTCGACGATGATGCACTGCTTACCGGTAACGTCACCGACGAGCACCATGCGGCTGACCTCGTTGGCGCGGGCGCGCTCCTTGTGAATCAGGGCAAAGTTCAGGTCGAGTCTGTCGGCCAGTCCGGCGGCTCTCTTGGCTCCACCGGCGTCAGGGGAGACGACGATGGCGTTCTTAACGTCGAGGTTCTCCTTGATGTAGCGCACGACGGAAGGCTCGGCGTAGAGGTTATCCACGGGGGAGTCGAAGAAGCCCTGGATCTGGGCGGCGTGCAGGTCCATCGTGATGACGTGGTCGCAGCCGGCCGTCGTGAGCATGTCGGCCATGAGCTTGGCGGTGATTGGAGCACGGGACTTGTCCTTACGGTCCTGGCGAGCGTACGGGAAGTTTGGCAGCACGGCGGTAATGCGGCGGGCCGAGGCGGTCTTGCAGGCGTTGATCATGATCAGCAACTCGAGCACTTTGTCGTTGACAGCGCCGGCACCGCACTGCATCACGATGTAGATGTCCTCGTCTCTGATGGACTCGCCGATAGAGAAGGTGATTTCCTTGTTAGGCTCACGCTTAAAGTCGACTGGAGTCAGCTTGAGTCCCAGGTGCTCGGCGACGAGCTCGGCGAGATGGTCATCGACATCGCTGGCGAGGAGCTTGATGGAGTTTGTGGACATCTGGAGGGCGCTGGGGGAGCTAGAGGGTCGTTCGTTGGGAGGATGTGGTGTGCCTAAGGGATTGGCGGGGATTTAATAAAATTTTAGAAAAATTTATAGGCAGCGAGCGGCTCGCCAAGCAGAGAAGCGACGGTCACCGAGAAGTTGGCTGCGGAAATTGTGTGGGGAAAAGGCGGTGATGAGATTGAGAGATTTCCTGCCGAGGGGAGCAGACGGAGGGAGGGAGGGAGGGAGGGAGGGAGCTTATCTTGATTAGAGAGCGGATCCGAGGGAGCGGATGCCCATATATGGTATGCTAACTGCTAAATGCACATGTATTCATATGTAGACAAATGATAAGTTCGTAGGCCTTGTGGGGAAAAACGAGTTAGGCATCTGGGTAGAAGAAGAAGGAGATGTCGATCATCAGCATCGTCGAGAGCAGCATGGCACCCTCGAGCCAGTTGGACTCGCCGTCGAGGATCAGGAAGTTCGTGATGAACACGGCAGTGAACATGACGGCAGTCTCGTAGGTGGTGAAGAGGAGAGACATCGGGACGTTCATGACCCAGCCGACGAGGACCATCAGCGGAGTGACAAAGAGGGCGATCTGGATCGAGGAGCCGACGGCGACGCCGACAGCGAGGTCCATCTTGTTCTTCCATGCGACAACGACGGCCGTGACGTGCTCGGCAGCGTTGCCGACGATAGGGATGACGACGAGACCGATGAAGGTCTTGGAGAGGCCGGAGGACTCGACGATGGCGTCGATGGAGGAGACAAGGTAGTCGGCGGAGATGGAGACGAGGACGGTGACGAGGGCGAGCACGATGACGGACTCCCATGCGTTGAGGTGTTCGTTGGCAAGCTCCGTCATGTCGCACATGGTCTTTGGGCGGGTGATGAAGGACTTAGAGGAGGTGGAGCCGTTGTTGCCAGTGCGCTGGGTGGCAGCGGCGGTTGTGGCGTCAGCGACACCCGAGGAGGTACCTTGGGCAGCGACGGCAGCGTCGTCGGCCGAGCCAAAGACGGCGCGGTTGGCCTCGTTGCGGGCATCGTTGACGTCGTTCTTGATCTTCTCCTCAGGGTCGGTGAAGAGGAAGGCGTGGGTCTTGAGCTGGAAGATCAGGTAGAGAGAGTAGACAACCAGCAGGAAGATGGAGTTCCAGCGGGAGAAGTCGAGGATCTTCTCCTCGAGGCCAGGGGTCTTTCTTGGCAGCGAGGCGTGGAAGGCAGCCGGCAGGAGCAAGCCAATAACGGAGAGGGCCATCAGGGAGGACATCGTCTGGGCAACGGTCTGGTTGAAGAACTGCTGTGGGTAGCGGATGCCGCCTGCGACGAAGCAGCAGCCGAGCACAAGCAGCAGGTTGGACAGGATGGAGCCGAGCATCGAGGCCTGGACGACGGTAACCTGGTTCTGCGAGAGTGCGATGATCGAGACGATCAACTCGACGGCGTTGCCGAAGGTGGCATTCAGCAGACCGGCGAGCGAGTTGTTGTGGACGGCGTCGCCGAGCTGCTCGGTGGCGTACGCCAGGATGCTGGCGAGCGGGATGATGGCGAGGAAGTTGAAAACAAACACCATCGTGGCACCCCAGTTGCACTTGGCGGCGGCAATACCGAGGGGAACAAAGACGAGGAGCCAATTGACCGGCGACGAGGCCAGCACGAGCAGCGTGGTCTTGGCGGCGCTGTGGGCGGCCTGCTGGGCCTGCGGGACGTTGTGCTGTGGGAGCAAAGAGGTACTTTCGGAGGCCATGGGGGAGGAGTTTGTGTGCTTAAATATGAGGGTTTTTTCGGGGTCTATTCCGGGGGGGTTTTTAAGGTGTGTATTTAATTATGCCTGAGCAAAGTAAAGCCAGAGGGACCGACCGTTTCAGGAGGTTCGGGGTGCTACCATGCTGTCTGCCTCTGCCTAAATAAAACTTCTGCCTCAGTCGAATCTCAGCCAAATTTCTGCCAGCTAATTTTCCAGCTGCCGTGAGCGAGGGAGTTAGGTAAGGAAAAGGTGGGGGCACATATAAAAAAAAATGGGGCACCCACACTGGCAGGCTTGGCAAGGGAAATTTTCAGTGTGAGTTGTGGAGCGAATTTGGAGCGAACTTGGAGCAAATTTTCAGTGTGGTTCTCAGTGCGGTTCTCAGTAAGAGCAGGTGGCACAATTACACCACTCTGCATCACCCAAATGAAAACTCTTCGGCACACTACTTAGGCAAACTACACACACCCCCACAGCAATACCCATCGAGCACTCTGGGCATTCCGTCCGATCAGCGCAGTTCTCGAAGCTGCTGCGAGATCCAATCTCAGCGGGTCCAGACCGCACCCGATTTCTTCATGTCCGAACCTTTGGGGTTGGTGGGGGCCGATATTTGCGCATGCACTGGACTCCGGCGTGGCACGACTCCGGGTTTTGAGAATGTGTAGCGACTCATCGGTTTTCCCAATCGGGGAGAATTAGAGGAAATCGGGTGAATACAAAAAAAAAAAAAAAAAAAAAAACATTCAAGATCTTGAACTCCCTCCTGTCGCGCGGATCGTAAGAAGTGGAGGTGGTTTCCAAGTGCGGTTCAGCCATATGCGGGGGGAATACGAAGGGCTGAATGTGGGAAGGTGAGAATGTAAGAATGTGAGAGAAAAAAATGGACAGCCAAACTGGCGATACCGTACTGGCCCAGTCATTGTTAGACGCTGTGGCCTGGGTCTGCCACCAGCGAACGTTACCGTGCGCCAGCGAAGAGAGAGGGAGGGAGGTTAGTTAGTTGGCTTTTCCAGCCGAGTCGGGCCGAGCCCAGCCCAGCCTGCGAGTCTCGCATTTTGTCTGCACCGGCGACTCTTACCCCTGCACATTTTCTGTCTGTTGCATCCTAGCAACGTGCAGTCTAGACACTGGGCGACCTGGGGCAACCTGGAGCCGGGGAAACTACGAATCACTTTTCCTCTTTGGGGAGTGTGGTTAGCTTGCGATTATCCCGCTTTTTTTTTTTTTTTTTTTCCCCCTGGCCTGACACGCCCGACGCGATAAGTAATAATGGGGGCTCTCCTTTCCCCGCGAAAGGCCCTCCCCCCCTTCGGAAGAAGTAGTGTAACCTGGGCGGGAGCGGCTGAGGCGCACGCAGTGGGAGGTCTGGCTGGCGCCCGGCTGGGTTAGACCGAGTCACCCTCTGTGAAGGATGTTATCGGGTTATAGGCACTCAGATAGTTGTAACTAGCGGAAGTATCCAGTGACACCGGCGGAACTATCCAGTGACACAGCCCTCGTCCCACTCCGTCCACTTAGTCCCTCCACCCTCTGAAATTTTTTTTTTTTTCACTTTACAGCGTCCCTTTCGAACGCGTCGACTTGGCGTCCTTCCCGATTAGGAATATGGGGTGCATGCAGGATTTTTCACAGGGGTAGCCAAGTCGGCGAACTGCCTGGGACCGGCAGCCAGAGTATATAACGCCGGACACACCCGCCAAGGAAAGGCTTCTTCTGTTCATCTCATCTATCGGCCGGCTCCCACCTCAGAAACAACACAAACGCATCCCTTCCTTCCCTAACACATTCCGCAACCTCACTCCCTTACCGCCATGTCAGACCTCCAGGCCCTCCACAGCTTCCTCCGGAAGCCAGTCTCCTCCGAGATGATCCAGTTCCTCGTCGCCACGACTAACGCCGTCATCTCCGTCGCGCCCTCACACACCAGCAGCCAGTCCGCCGTCGACTACGCGACCGGCCTGCCAACGCCGCCTGGCACCCCGCCACGCATCCCCTCCCTCCACTGCTTCATCGAGCGTCTCGTCAAGTACTCGCACGTGCCCACCAGCACCCTCATGTCGACGCTCGTCTACCTTCAGCGGCTCCGCGAGATCCTGCCACCAAACTCCGTTGGAATGGAGACTACCCGTCACCGCATCTTCCTGGGCTCGCTGATCCTCGCTGCCAAGAACCTCAACGACTCCTCCCCGCTCAACAAGCACTGGTGCAAGTACACCGACGGACTCCTCTCCCTCAGGGACGTCAACGCCCTCGAGCTCGAGATGATCGACTACCTCGGCTGGGACCACCTCCGTATCGCCATCGATGACCTCATCGGCTCCTTCGCTCATTTCCTCGAGCCTATCAAGTGGCGCCTTCGCCACGAGGCCGAGCTGCAACTCGCCAGGGAGACCGAAACGCAAGCCGCCTACGTTCAGGGCACCTGCGCAGGCCTGTCGCCGCTGGACTCCCCTTCGGGTTCACCAACCCAGCCACTCTTCACCAGACACGGCTCTGCTCAGTACATTCCTTCCCCCGCCGCTTCGCACGACATCTCCTCGATGTCCGTGCCATCCTTGGCTTACTCCTCCTCCACATCCTCCTCTAGTACCACCATCTCTAGTGGTCTGACGACCCCTCGCGACTCGGCGCCTTCCTCCAGAGGCGGCTCCATTGTCAACATCGAGGGCGTCAATCTCAAGCCCCTCAAACTGAAGACGGCTCAACCTCACAACATTCCTTTCGACGACAAGGAGAACCTCGGATACTCCAGGCCACTCCACGTCGTCAACCCGGATGCCTGCTACTAGATTTCCCATCGATAGGGGAAGTCTTCAGATCTGTCACCAAACGAGCCGGACTCGTTGGCACCGACTAGATCTGATCTCTCACTAGTCAGCACTACACCACATGAACCTATGCTACATAACTTTTTTACTAGAGAATCGCAACCTCTCTCTACGACAATACAAACTTTTAAGCTCGAAAGAACATTATTATACCTTGTAGTATTTCAGCTCGGCTGATCCTAACTGTAAAGATCGTCCTCGTCCTCCTCAACGTTGTTGAATCCGGAGCCGCTGCCGTTCGACTGGGCGTTCTCGGCAGCGCCGTTCGTTCCGTCGCCCTCGTCAAAGTGGAAGCTGCTCTGGCCTCTAGCTGCCTGCAGCTGCTGTGCATAGGCCTCGTAACGTCTGAGCTCAGCTGGAGAAACGGACCGCTTGGCCGTCTTCATGGCCTCCTCGAAGTGGGACTTGGTGATGTATGGAACTGGATCCGGCTCAACCTCCTCCTCGATCTCGTCCACCTTCATCTCGTCGCCCTGGGCCTCGGCGGCCTTCTCGCGCTCCTCCTTCTGCTTCTCGTACAGCTTCTGGGCCTCGATGGAGTCCTTGATGGCGAACTTGGCAGAACGCTGCACGATGTAGCTCAGGTCGGCACCGGAGAAGCCGGTCGTGGCCTTGGCGATCGAGTTGAGGTCGAGGCCTGGCTCGAGCGGAGTCTTTCTCAGCTGGGCCTTCAGAATGGAGAGTCTGGCAGGCTCGTCAGGAAGCGGCACGTAGATCAGCTGGTCGAGACGGCCCGGTCTGAGAATGGCAGGGTCGATCTGGTCCGGTCTGTTGGTGGCGCCGATGATGAACACGTTCTTCTTCGAGTTCATGCCGTCCATCTCGGTGAGGAGCTGGTTGACGACACGGTCGGACGCTCCGCCAGCGTCGCCCATGTTGCCTCCACGTGCCTTGGCAATGGAGTCGAGCTCGTCGAGGAAGACGACGGTTGGGGCAGCGGCACGGGCTTTGTCGAAGATGTCTCTGATGTTCGACTCGGACTCACCGTACCACATGCTGAGGAGCTCTGGGCCCTTGACGGAGATGAAATTGGCGGAAACCTCGGTGGCAACGGCCTTGGCAAGCAAGGTCTTACCGGTACCCGGTGGACCGAAGAAGAGAACACCCTTCGATGGCGAGAGGCCAAACTTGGTGTACTGGTCTGGGTGCAGGACAGGGTACTCGACAGTCTCGCGCAGCTCCTGCTTGATGCCGTCGAGGCCTCCGATGTCGTCCCAGGTGACGTTGACGGACTCGACGACGGTCTCTCTGAGGGCCGAAGGGTTCGAGTTCGAGAGGGCGAAGCGGAAGTCGTCCATGGTGACGGCGAGGGAGTCGAGGACCTCGGTGTCGATGTTCTCCTCCTCGAGGTCGATCATGTCCATCTTCTCACGGATCTGCTGCATGGCAGCCTCGGAGCAGAGCGAGGCGAGGTCGGCACCGACGTAACCGTGGGTCTCTGCGGCGATCGTCTCCAAGTCGACCTCCTCGGCGAGCTTCATGTTCTTGGTGTGGATGCGGAGGATGTCGAGGCGGCCGGTGGCGTCTGGGATGCCGATGTCGACCTCACGGTCGAATCTGCCGAAACGACGCAGGGCAGGGTCGATCGAGTTTGGTCTGTTGGTGGCGGCGATGACGACGACGATCGAACGGGACTTCATGCCGTCCATGAGGGTGAGCAGCTGGGAGACGACACGGCGCTCGACCTCACCGTTGGTCTTGTCACGCTTAGGGGCGATCGAGTCGATCTCGTCGATGAAGATGATGGCCGGGGAGTTCTTCTCGGCCTCCTCGAAGGCCTTTCTGAGGTTGGACTCGGATTCGCCGGCCATCTTGGACATGATCTCGGGGCCGTTGATCAGGAAGAAGAAGGCGCCGGTCTCGTTGGCGACGGCACGGGCCATCAGGGTCTTACCGGTACCGGGAGGGCCGTACATGAGGATTCCCTTAGGAGGCTTGATGCCGATGACTTTGAAGAGCTGTGGGTGGCGCAATGGGAGCTCGACGAGCTCTCTGATCTGGGCCATCTGCTTGCGGCAGCCTCCGATGTCGTCGTAGCCGACCTCGTTGAGGTTGTTTTCTTCGTCCTCGCGGTTGATGGGCTCACCCTCAGAGTGGATGATGGTGTCCTGCGAGACGATGGCGTACTCCTCGGGTTCGACCTCGACGACCTTGAACTCGACCTGGCGCATGCCTCCGCGGACGACAAAGTGGTCGCCCTTGCGGACGGGTCTGTAGGCGTCGACAAAGTACGGCTTGAGGTAGAGGTCAAAGAGCGAGCCCGTCAGGCCCTCAATGGTGTCAGCGATCGGCAGCACGGAGATGCGCGAGGCGAACTTGATCTCGGGGCAAGGGTGGACGGTGACGATGTCACCGAGGCGGATCCGGAGGTTGTTACGGGCGACCCTGTTGATCCGGCAGACGCCGTCGTCGATGTCGTCGTCGGCGAGCGCGATCAACACGGTGTCCTTGCGTTTCTTGCCCTTGACGAGCACGGCGTCGCCGCGGAACAGCTGGAGCTTCTCCATGGTGTTGCTGCTCATCGAAATGATGGAGTTGTCGTCGTTGGTGGCGTCGTCGACAACGAGGGCATTGTCCTTCTTCTTTGTTCTGAGGATGGCGGTGGCCGTGGCGTCCTCTTTCTCTGGCTCTGCGCCCGAGGCGTCGAGCAGCGGCTGGTGGTGCTTCTTCTTGTCGTCGACCATTGCTATAACTGGCTGCGGTACTAAAGAAGGGTTAGGGGGGAGAAAAGGAGAAGGGGCGGGAGGAGAGAAGTGGGTGCGGGAAAAATAATGGCCTCCCCAGGCACCACACGCACACAGTGTGAGGATGCCCAGCGGGCGCGGGCGCGGGCGCGGGCAGTTTTGCCACCTGGGCTTATCGCCCTCGAGGAAAATATGGGAGGAGAGTGTTCGAGAAGGATTGGATGAAAGCGTCGGCAGTTTGGGGGGAGGATGGGAACTGGGGGGAGAGAACCGGCTGGCTGGGATCTACGGGGACAATTGGGTGGGTTGGCGGGGTCTGATTGGAAATTGGACTGGAGATCACTGGATAGAATTACTGGCTATATTAGTGGCTACTTGGGCTAGAATTAGTGAGTAGAATTAGTGAGTAGAATTAGTGAGTAGAATTAGTGAGTAGAATTAGTGGGAGAATTAGTGGGAGAATAGTGGGAGAATAGCGAGTGGAATAGTGGGAGAATAGCGAGTAGAATAGCGAGTAGAATAGTGGCAGAATAGCGAGTAGAATAGTGACAGAAGTGACAGAATAGTGACAGAAGTGGCAGAATAGTGACAGAAGTGGCAGAATAGTGACAGAAGTTGCAGAATAGTGGCAGTGGAAGCAATATCGTGTATAACATCTTATTAGTTACTTGATCATTCAGAGGCGATCTTGGCAGTCAGCTCGTCGGCAAGCTTCTTGAGCTCAGCCATGTCGGCCTCCTTGGCTGGCCAGCCCTCGATCAGACCGGTCTCGGCGTCCCGCTTGGGGATCACGTGGAAGTGGACGTGGTCGACCTCCTGGTGGGCGATGCGGCCGTTGTTCTGCAGCAGGTTGTAGCCGGCTCCCTCGGGGCCGTCGATGTCGAGGCCGAGCGCCTTGACGATCTTCTTGGTGACCGGCAGCACGTCGCTCAGGTACTCGTCCGGGATGTTGTGCAGCTTGCCGCCGTGGGCCTTTGGGATGATCAGGATGTGGCCCTGGGCGGTTGGCTGGATGTCGAGGAACGAGTACGTGTACGGGGTCTCGTAGATCTTGAACGAGGGGATCTCTCCCTTGATGATTTTGCAGAAGATGCAGGCGGGGTCGATCTTGGCGGCGGCGGACATCTCAGTGGAGTTGGTTGGTGTAGTGGACGTGTGG